>BQNB010176094.1:0-13096 GCA_026074375.1 Tanacetum coccineum
TTGGATACATAAGAAACTTAACCCCACCCTCCAAGTTTTTCACCATATTGTCAAAAATATACTTGGAAAAGTTAAATTTTTGGTTTTTGGCAAGACAGGTGATAGCAGATTCCATAGTGCTACTAAATTTATTCCAGACTGTAGTCTTAGCACTAAGGCATTGCAGTATGGTATGGATAAGAAATTTCCATTAGGATGAAAAATAAGCTTTATAGAATGTAAAAATGATAGCAGTAGATAGACTATTTGTTCCTTTAGCATCTTCTAACTTAAGATCACTTCTTATACTCGTCTCAGTGATGATCATCCTCTTCTTATCAACTAGGGCTTGTATCTGACGTTCCCCATTAACTGTCTTAACCTTGGTAGTTGCCCAGAACTGTTCAATACATGTAGTATAGATGGTTGGATTCACCGTTAGCGCATATCTGATAGAACTTGCATTTAGAAAATCAATGATTTGTTCAAATCCCTTACTTTCTTTAGGTTTATCTAAGAATGCGACTAGATTATATGTTTCAGCGAATTTTGGGGTCGACATTGTGATGGGTTTTGAGGTTTAAAGAAAAAATTAAGTTAAGGTTTATGATTAGAGAGTATATCAAAGTGTAAAATCAATCGAATGAGTGATTGAAACCTTTAATCGAAGTATTTATGAAATCACCCTCAACAGCACTAAATTGAACTGACAGTATTAAGTTAAGCCTAACAGTATTAACTAAACCAACAATAGTAAGTTTATGCCTAGCAGCATTAACTAATACTGGCACCAGTAAGTTTAAGCTTAGCATCATTAACTAATATTAGCAGCAGTAAGTTTAAGCTTAGCAGCATTAACTTTGATACACCAGCATTAACTCCAATTTCATTCCAAAAAGCATTTCCATCATGAATTTTGACTCTCACAAGCTCTGATACCAATTGTTAAAGATCGTTTAAGCTCAAGTTTGATTAGAACTTTATATCTAGGAATAATAATAACAAAGATAAATAACTTGAATAGCGGAATTAAATAAGAACAATGTTATTATTCAACAAGGTTTTATTATTCAAACGTTTCCACCAAGCCTTAATATTATTTGATCAGAATAATACGGTTACTTATCTCTAACAGTAACAGGGATTAAGGAAAACCTTGATTACCTTGAGGCTACACCACACAAACTAGACGTCTACATTGTACCTTGTGTACACACACACTTTTCTAGATACTAAAACTATGTATCTATGATCTCTTTATATAGAGAGATCATGACTTACAAAGGAAGTTAACATAATGATATAAACAAGTAAATCTTTTAAACATTAAGAAATATCTTCTGTTATCTTTATCTTCTTAAAGAGATCTTCCAGAATCTTCATATTTCTCCTACATCTTGTAGAATTCTTTAATGACGATTTTGATCCTTTTGTTTCATTACTTGTTTCTTTTGTCTCATCAAATCTATAATTCCCAACATTGAGTTAATAGCAGTATCTTGAGTGCTAGCAGTTGTAGCACCATGAGCAGTATTAACTGCTCCATTTGTACTGCTGGTGTTGTTTGAGGACACAAAGGCTACATTTTGTGTGTTTGTGCTTGAGCTTGATGTCCCTTTGACCTCTGGTTCATAGATCTTCAGGTTGTTGTAAAGATCATCCAAGCTTAATGTATCTATCTCAGGCTTGTTCCTCCACACAATGGTATGTGTGTTCCATTCTGGTGACAGACTTCTTAAGAACTTCTGATTCACATCTTCTTGTGAGATACTTTCACCATGAATCTCCAACTGACTGATAAGCTTTTGAAGCCTATCAAAGGTTTGATCTAACACCTCTGAGCTAGATGCACAAGTAAAAAAAATTATACTCTGCTGTTAGAAGATTCCTCTGAGTCTTTTTAGTAGCAGCATTCCCTCCAAACCTCTTCTCAACAGCCTGCAGCAATGACTTGGCATCTTTGATGGAGTTAAACTTCAATTGATGTTCATTAGGGATGCCCATCAATAAAGTGCTTCTTGCCTTTAACTCTAACCTCCTTTGTGCCTTTTCTTCAGCAGTTGTAGGAGCAATTATAGTCTCAACACCTTCAACAACTTTTGTTATTGGAGGTGCATTACCATTCTCTATAACTTCCCATAGAGAATAATCAATCATCTGGATGTACTGTTCCATCCTCATCCTCCAAAGCTCATACTCACCTGGTTTAAGCATAGGCACTTTTGAGGCAGCCACCATATGTACTGAGTCTTGATCCATGTCTTCTTAGCAAAGTTTCTCAAAGCAACAAGCTCTGATACCACTTGTTAATCCCAGTTAACTTCTAATGATCGAATTCCTTAAGCTTGTTTAAGGTTTAGTTATGCTAGATAAATCTAACACAACTTAGTTTAAGAAACTTTGTTTGATAATACTAAAGATTATGCGAAATCTAATCTTTAATATAAGAAGAATTCTTTAGTAACACAAAACAATATAATTTCAACAATAAAAGCTCCAATATTATTATTACAAATAATACGAATACTCTCCTAGTATTAGGATTACAAAACCTTGAAGCTATGAATTATACGACTAAGATACATAAACAAAAGATTTCTAGATTGTAATGTTAAACTCTATGCCCTAGGACCTCCTTTTATACACCAAGGAGTCCTAGTCGATTTATAATATATTACTAAAACTTAGATTATTCTCAAAGATCTATTCTATAAATAACAATCCTTATCTCATAAGTAATCTTGATCTTCAAGCAATCTTTATCTTTTAGCAGTTGTAATCTTTTAGCAGTTGTAACTTTCAACAGTTGTAATTTTGTACCAGCATCATTAACTCTTAACAAGCAGTAGTAATTTATACACCAGCAACATTAACTGTGTACAAGTAGTAGTAACTACTTAGAGTATTTTCTTTAATCTTCACCAGCAGTACTAACTTTACTCTAGCAGTACTAACATATACTAGCAGTAGTAACTAGCAGTACTAATATACACTAGTAGTACTAAGTTACAGTAGCAGTAGTAACTATGAACTATCAATACTAACTACTTAGCATATTTTTCATTAGAGTTAATAAACAGCACTATGTTTTACTTAGCAGCAGTAACACAAACCTTAGCAGCAGTAACTTTAAGATCATTATGAAGTCTTTTAATCCCAACAAAATACATTTGTTTATCATACGAGTTTCCACCAAAGTAGTTTAGATTTAGTTTTAGTTTAATTAGTTTAAAACCAAAACCTACCTCTCAAAACCAGAATTTTACTTGCTTTTTATAAAATATAAAAATACAAAAATAATCTTCTTTCAAACCTCTTAGATCTTAGTTAGGTTTAGTTCGAGCCTTCACATGCTATTCCCTTATAGAATGATAACAACCCCCGAGTCCTTGCTATACTACACTTCAACGATTAGGTACTCTGCATAGGGGATTATAAAACTCTTTGCGAGTTCGTAAGACCCGCATCAAGTTTTTAGCACCGCTGCGTGGGGAATAGTATAGGTCTCGACTTTCATTTAGCTTAGGTCTACTCGCTTGATTCCTATCAAGTGAGATTTTTAATTTATGTCAATTAGCTTTTTGTAGTCTATCTTTTTCTTTGTTCCATTTGTTTGTAAAGAACCCCTTATTTATTTTGTAAATAAAGTTGTCATTTAAAATGTATGGTTATAGTCGTTCTGATTTAGATAAATTTAGACGGTTAGCAAAAGCCTTAAAAGATTCCCCCAATGAACCTCCTTTGAGAACTTATTAACGTTGGAAGAATGCTATCTATGAAGAGGCCCTTAGGAAAAGTAACCAAATGCACCAAACTTGTGAAAAGAGTGATGACATCAAATAACGTCACTTTATTATATCATTTATCCCATCTGTTTTGCCTACTTTTATATAATTATTGCATTATTTAGTACTTAATTGCTTTAAAGTTTATAAATGCAGTAATTCAGGAGTGTTTTGTGAAGACAAGCTAAAAGGCGCATAATTTGGAGCTAAAATGAAGACATTTGAAGAATGTTGATTTCTAACTACATACGACGTATCCAACAAAAGAGATATGGTGTATCAGTGCCAAGACTTCACAAGAAAACATATTTGACCAATTCCCAATACGGCGTATCCCTTCTGTTTACATACGCCGTATCCATGAAGATAACTATTCGAAGATATAGTAAATAAAGTAAATTAGAAAAAATATCACTGATTGATTGAGAACGTAGCGCGCACTCCAAGGAATCCAGCCCAATACGCCGTATCGACCTATCCAGATACGGCGTATCGAGTCTTTTTCAGACATTATAAATAGAAGACTCAAAAACGAGTTTTCAGTGTGCAATATCATATTCTATATACCATACTCATTAAAGACGAATTTTAGAAGAGAAGATCAGCCACCAAGGTCAAGCATTGATCACGAATCCATAGAAGACATCGTGTAATTTTTACTCTCTTAATTGTTTGATTTTCATTGTTTGATTACGCTTGTATAATTACAATGGTTGTGGGCTAATACCCTCGGGTATTAGCCATCTTAATGAAAGTTCAATGTTTGGTTTGTTTTAAAATCAATTTCTTAATTTATCGTTGATTGTTTAATTATGTTTATCACCTCATACTTGTTTATGTGTTTGAATATGCGACCTATCATTCAACTGGGTCTAGTGATACCTAAAAAGTAATCTAGATACCGGGATAGCTCTCCATATCGTGTTTTATATTACTGGACCAATAGGATCACAAATAACGTTCTGTCTTTGTCTTTGAATTATGAGCTTAGTTAGACCGGTAGGTGACCCGTTTATGTTTCAGCAATCATGCTCTTAATTAACTGATAAAGATTTGAATAGTGGACTACCAGTATATAAAACACCGTCAAACAATAAGTGGGTAAAGTCCCGTTGGGCTAGGGTTTTAACAGGATCACCACTGCTTTGATTCCCTAAGATAGATTATAATTAAACTAAAGGATGCTTTATGCGGATGCGTTAATTGTGACAGGATTAATCGTGTCTAGGTCTTAGGATGATGTCCCGCCTAAGTCTTAAGAATGATATGCCGCTTCGAGATAAGTAAATCATTGCACTAAAACAAACAAACCAACATTGAACTAGATTTAATATGGCTAATATAGTTTTCTATCATTTGGCTTGTACCGCTTTTCTATCTTCTAATTTTCTTCTTTTGTGTTTATTGTTTATTGAATTGATATTTGTCACCACCAAACCTGTGCCAGTCTCTCAGGCTGAAACCCCCCCCCCATATCATTAGACAACGTATATAGCATAGGTTTAACCAGTAAATAGACTAATTAGGCTAATTAAAATACTAATAGAATATAGGATTAATGTTTCACTCTTAGTGTTCGACACCCTACTTACCGCGAAACTCCATCTTGACCGGGTACACTGCCCGTTAAAGTGTTGTTTTAGGTTTGTCGACTATATATAAATTTAAAACTTGATAATCAAATAATTGACCCTACACGATAGCACATCAGGTTTTTGGCGCCACTGTCGGGGAGTGAATTAATTAAACCTTATTCTCATTAGTATTTTTAACCATTAATTAGTTTAGTTTAGTGTAATCTAATAATTTAATCCTGTTTGTATCTATCCGCATTGTGTGTTTAAATTGTTTGTTTAAATTCTCACATTTAATTGTTTTTAAAAGTATTTTGTTCTGACTGGTCACCTGATACGCCGTATCCACCAGTTGGATACGACGTATCAAACCTTCTACCCAGAACAGCGTATTGAATTTTGTAGTCTAAACGACGTATCTGTTCCCTTTACCCAAACAAACGGGTGTATATGTTCAATATAATACGGCGTACTGGCATTCAACATACCTATACGGCGTATTCAAGTTAATAGAATATGACGTATCTGTCAACTGATACAGTAGCAGATTAAAACTCCATTTGTTTCGATTCTACATTTAATTTCTCTCAGCAGGACATATCCTACTGATTTATTGTCATTTATTTCAGGTAGTGCATGACAAGAAGTAATATCAAGGAACTATTCTCACCTTTTGAAAACCCGGAACAAAAATTTCGCTCAAGAAGGAGGCTTTTTGATACACCAAGTCTCGTAGAATCGAATTCAACCAAGTTCGATCACATTTCTGACATCGAGGAACAATCAGGGGAAGAAGTAAGTAAAACAATGACAGAAACAATGGAGCAATACATGAGCAAAACCCGAGGTAATTACAGGTCGGGTGTTACTAGGCCCACGATCAACTAAGACACCCACTTTAAATTGAAGGGGCAATTTCTCAAGGAGCTTCGTGACAATACTTTCAATAGTTCGGAACACGAAGATGCAAACGAGCACATCGAGATGGTCCTAGAGATTGTTGTCTTATTTCACATCCCAAAAATAACTCAAGATCAAATCATGCTTCGAGCCTTCCCTGTATCCCTCACTGGAGTCGCAAGCAGATGGCTAAGGAACCAGCCATCAGGCTCGATTACAACCTGGGAAGTTCTTAAAACTAAATTTCTAAACAAATAATGTCCACCTGCCCGTACCGCAAAGAAAATAGAGGAAATCAACAACTTCCAGCAGGAACCCGATGAAAGCCTTTTTCCGTGCATGGGAAAGATTTAAAGAATTACTGATGAAGTGCCCTCAACATTACTTAACCAACATGCAAGAAGTCATCTTGTTGTATAATGGGCTCGATGTTTCAACTCAAAAAATTCTGGACTCAAAGGGTGCCATACCTTCCAAAACTGCTGCTGATGCTAAAATAGCCATCCTTGAAATGGCTGAATACTCCTAGAAATGGCACAATGGAACATCTTCAAGGACCAGAAGTACTGAAACTTCTGACGGGCTTGCTGCTATCCAAGCCCAACTCAACAGTCTTGGACGAGAAATAAAGAAAGTAAATGAGAAAGTGTACGCTGCTCGGGTCGGATGCGAACTATGCAAAGGACTACAATATACGAAGGATTATCCACAAAAGGAAGAAGGAAAAACTTTAGAAGAAGCTTACTATACACAGTTCGGTGCACCCTATCAACCTGAAGGACAATATAGAGCAGCAGGGCCAGGATTCTACCAACGAAACAATAGAAACTCTTCGTATCCTAATCAGAGACCAAGCCTAGAAGAATCACTGACCAAATTTATGGCAGAATTAGCTAAAAGGCATGAAGAAAACTCAAACATAATCAAGGAGATTCGAGCTTCTACCGATGCAGCAATAAGAAATCAAGGAGCTTCAATTAAGACCTTGGAAATACAAATCGGACAGATGAGCAAGGTCTTGCAAGAAAGAGGGTTTGGAAGCCTGCCCAGCTCTACAAAGACAAACCCTCGAGACCAAGTTAAATCGATCTCAACTGCTAAAGCTAATTTTTCTGAGATACGCCGTATCGGATGTGGTCCATACGCCGTATCGCGCACACAACACATGAGCATATTTTCTGAAACAGTCCCTTTCCCAAGACGACTACAAAACTTCAGCTGTGATGATTGGAAAGAGGCACAAGATGTGAAGATTCTGGATACTTATGATCACACCTTGCCTCAGAAAGAAAAAGACACAGGGAGCTTTACTTTACCTTGTTTTATTCATAATATCTATTTTGATAAAGCCCTTGTTGACCTAGGAGCAAGTGTGAGCGTTATGCCATTTTCTACCTACATCAACCTCAGTCTAGGAATTTTATCTCACGCTAGGTTGACCATCGAACTGGCTGACCGAACCATAAAACAACCAAGGGGTATTGCCGAAAATGTGCTAGTAAGGATTAGCAAATTTATTTTCCCTATAGACTTTATCATCTTGGACATACCCGAGGATGACGATGTCCCTTTAATCCTCTGACGACCATTCTTGTCAACTGCCCATTCCAAGATTTATGTCTTCAAAAGGAAGATTACTTTGAGGGTCGGGGAAGAAAAACTTGTTTTTAAAATTATTAAACCCGCCACTAGCATAATCAAGAGGGTCTTTGTGATAAAAAGTCTTGATTCGAAAACAGAGCTTATAGGAGAGGAGGATGAATCATTCGACCCAACTTATGGTAACTATATAGAATTAAATGATTTGGATACACCTCTAGAAACTAAAATAAATCAAGATGTTGATTTTGAGCCAACTTTTGTTAAAACCAACTCCTTTTATTATAAAATGAAATTTTCTTGTGTAATCGGGTATAAGTATGTTAACGTTGACCTCCTCCCTTCCTTGTCCATTAACTTAATGTCCAAAAGCTTTTATTATTCCATAATTAAGGACAAGGATGAAGGGAAGAGTCATGCCGAAACTTTGATCGATATACCTGTTTTCGTTGGAAGTTTTTCTATTATTACAGGTTTTACCACCATTGACAGTGATGATATAACAAAAGACGTTGTGCTCGGCATGAAATTTTGTAAGAAGTACGCATCATGCCAAATGATTATGAAGAAATTCACACACGGGGACGAGCATGAGCGAATTGATGATGAATGAAAAGGAAAAAGGTCGAACTTAAAGACCAGCTGAAACAAAAGTGCTTCCCGGGAGACAACCCGGTCATTTTAATTGTTTGTCGCATTTTAATTGTTTGTTGCACGAGTCTGTCTTCCCAGACACTCTATACGGCGTATCAAACCCCTCTGGATACGGCGTATAGACGTGTCTGGACGTTATCAGTTTTAAAACTTAATATTTAATTTCCAGTAATTTAATTGTTTTTAAATGCCCTCGTTATTGCTATTGTCTAGGTAGAATAGCCCATTTGCTTGAGGACAAGCAAATCCCAAGTGTAGGGGTATTTGATGAGGTGTCATTTATACACTTTTCCAGGGTCATTTAACCCCCTAAATCATGCAAATATGCCCAAAATACATGCTTAATCATTTCTTTTTGTGTTTTTGGCATTTGGGAAGCTCTTGGAGGAAATATACATGACTTGGACTCAATTTGGGAAGAAACAGAACAAGATTGCAACTTTACACGAAGTGGTTTCAAGAATAGGCATATAGTACTTGGAGACGGCGTTACAATTCCTGGCGACGCCGTCAGAATGTACAAGAGACGGCGTCAAGAAACTTGTGACGGCGTCAGGATGTAACCGCCTCAAAGAAACCTTTGGAAGATTCGGCGACGAAAGCAACGGACTTCAGAAATCTGCGACGTTGTTCGTGGGCCTATTTCTATATATTACAAACTGATTTTAGGGTTTAAGTGTCGGAACTTTTTGTCTAACTTTAGAAGAATACGATTGCATAATATTAGGGTTCGGTTGTAGTAGCTTTTAGGATCGATTTTAGGGCCTAAAATCCCTCTTGTATCGCCCTTTAACTCATGTTTTAATCAAGTGAAGTCATTTATCTTTTAATCTTTCAATATGTCTATTGATGTTCTGATTCATTTATGATCTTCGTTATCTTTACACATGCTAGGCTAGATCCATTCGTATCTTACCTTTGATTGCACTGAATTAGGTTGTTAGATCTTTTATATGCTTCTTGTGATGGATGTACGCGTTAGGCTCTAGAAAACTGGCTATAAAATATTACATTATTATAGACGTCTAGGGAAACGCGAGTGTGTAGAAAGGATACCATCAGTAACAGTCTTCATACTACCTTACCCCTAATATGGTTGATCCCTCTTAAGTGTTTTAATGCATGTAATGTACTCTTAGGGGCCTTGTAATAGTCTTCATATTGCCTTACCTGTGCGTTGCCTTAACGGAATATTACATAGACGGTGGATTCTTGTAATCTGTTCATGTCCTAGGAAATACTTACAGAGATCATCACAAGTGTGACAAAGCAATAGGATTAGGAGTAGAAACCTGAGGATTAGTGCATGATTAAGTAAATACGTTTGTTTATCATAGGAGTTTCCACCAAAGTAGTTTAGATTTAGTTTTAGTTTAATTAGTTTAAAACCAAAACCTACCTCTCAAAATTAGAATTTTACTTGCTTTCTTTAAAATAAAAAAATAAAAAAAATAATCTTCTTTCAAACCCTTTAGATCTTAGTTAGGTTTAGTTCGAGCCTTCACACGTTATTCCCCTAGAGAACGATAACTACCCCTGAGTCCTTTGCTTACGACATGCCAACGATTAGGTATCTGCTGGGGAATTGTTAAAACTTTTTCTGAGTTCACAAGCGATAGCTTATCAGCTTATTATACCTTTTTACTTATGGACACAAGTACTTTAAACTTTTACAAAATATCTAAGTTTCCCTATTGCCATTAAGTCCCCGTAACATGAACCATTAATTACTTTGTTTAAGCGTGAATATTGTGAATAGTTCTATTTAGGATTGAACTCTCCGTTCGAGTGTTGGTAGCTCTCACTAGACAACTTTAACTGGTTTATACGGACACATTATCATTTGAGGAATTATAGGTGTATGACAATGCATCTACTTGGGGCAAACTTGTAACAACTAGAAATTTGGTTAATGCTTCGGTGTCATGAGCTTAGAGCATTAGTAATACTTTTTATGTGATATTGTATCAATTATAATAGTCACATACATTTAGAAATCTTGTGGTCCACTCTTATACTTATTTAAACTTATGATCTCACCAACTTTATGTTGTCGTTTTAACATGTATTTTCTCAGGTCAATAACTTGCATGGCTAGCTTGTTGGGGTCGCATCTTCGAAGTCTTTTCCTTCATAACTATGTTCATTTGATTGTCTTTCAAACAATTTATCCTTTTGTGTTGAAATTATGGATTGTACCTTTGTTAAAACTTCTTTTATTTAAATGTATCAATGAACATCTTTTAAACGACTGATTTAGAGGTTGTTCATTATACTCCCGTGCTTCTTTGTTCTTTGAAGTCACTCACCTGTTACCTTTTCGATGTGATATTTTGGGGGTGTGACAAAAGCACATAACAAAGAAAGATACACTTTCGCGGCTCTGATAATCAAAGAACTCCTTCAAAGTCATCAAGATTTTGATCAAGTCAAAAGGTTTACATTGAGGGAGATTGTTAGCTTTCAAGACAAGTATGAATATGTTGGTCAAATGCATCAAGCCAATCATTATAAGACAAATAAAGATGCATGCAAGGCAAGTAATGATGAAAGATCTCAAAGGTAAAGTCAAAAGACTAAAGACAAAGAGAAAGAAAAGATCAAGATCACAAGCGCATTATTCAAACAAAGGAACTAGCATAATTATTACACGAACAAGAATCAATATCAAAACAAGAAGCATCAAAGATCAAAATTCAATGTCACAAAGAAAGATCTCTATGATCACCCCTTAGGGGGAGATTGTTAAGAATTCAGAAAGTGTTGATCATTAATGAGATCTCAATGATCGTCCCTTAGGGGGAGTTTGTTAGGAATTCAGTTTTAGTAAAGTGACGACCATTATCAATCTCACGAGTCTTATAATAGATAAATTTATAGTAAGCGTGTGATAGTTAGTGAAATAGACATAGTTACGTATGTAAGTGAGGTAGTAAGTGATAATACTAATCGCCCCATGAGATAAAGTGTAGGGAGAGCCTTGGCCTATAAAAGGACTCTCCTACCTCATAGAAAGGGTGTAAGTGTGTGTTAAGGAAACGTGTAAAAGAAATATTTTCTCCCATCTTTAATAGAAATTAAGATTATCCAAACACCTCCACCAATCTCTTCTTTCTCACTTATTCTTATATGTGTGATTTGATATAAGAATGAGGTTTCCTACATTCCCAACAAAGCGCAGTTGGCTAGAGGTCCTGTGAAGACATATAAAAAATACTTATAAGATAAATACCAAAAATATAATATGTGAGAATCTACGCATCAGTGATACGAACATTCCTATGTATTATTAGCTGATGTCGAGGCAATATATCTATCTTTATTAAGGGTTTCAACTTCTAAGAGCAACAACTCTAAACACGAAGGGAATTCAACTTTTTATATGATCAAAATACACTTTAGTTGATAATGATAACATTGTTACAATACTTGAGAATTAAAATACTAAGAAAAAGTTGAATACAAGACCTAAGCAAGACCTTTTTAGGTAATCTAACAAAGATGAATGATAAAATGTAACAACCATAAGATTTACACGAGATGAGATGTCACTCAGTTTATTGTACATTTTCCAATATAATGATAAACCCCAAATACAACACTAATAACAAAACACATATGAAAGACATGAAAATTTTAATTCTAACATATATCGAGATCAAAAGAAGAACATGGAAACTTATGAATGAGATAGTTGAAGTAACTATAGAGAGCTAAGCATAAACAACAAAAGTCATTGCTCTACTAATTCTGGTTCGCTTTGCAGTGAGATCATGACTCAAAGTGATGGAATTACTGACAGCTGACTTTTACTTTTCCCTGCAAATATCCAACAAGTATTTCAGATATTCATATTTATAAGGACAGCTCAACACATAGATTTTTAGTTTACTATTATTAGACGTAATCACGCAGATAACTCAAAAGCTCAAGCATCTTTCAAAAGAAAGCATTTCTCTTTTAGCCCATCGTTTAAAGAATTAGTTTTTCACATCATCTTTTTTAGAAATATAAAAAACCTACAAATCAAGCTATATAGAAAATTAAGCAATCAAGAAACAGAATAAGAACCTTAAATCATCAATTACCACTAAAAATTACCAACTACAAAAGCCACCCAAACCAAAAACAATATCACCAACCGGAACTACCTGAAATCACCTAAACCACCGAGAGATGGTAGCGGATTCAGCAGATCGAGGTAGTGATTAGAATATGGCGACGGTAGTGTGGTTCTTTTTTCTATTTTAGGGTTTAAAGAGAAATAAGGTGTTTGTGTGCATATCATATGTCTCGGTTATTGTAACACCCAAAAACCGGTTTTTAGGTATTTATTACGAGAATGCCATCGGATAAGTTTGACTATGACTTTTAGTAGTTTGAATGCGTTACGTGATTGGTTAGTCAACTAGGAAGAAAATACCATGTGTTTAAACTAGGAAGAAAATAGACTTAAAGGACTAAAGCTGTCAAGTGGTAATTATACTACATATGTTAATGTGGCCAACTTATGAAGAATAGTACTTGAGGGACCTATTATGCCAATTGGCCAAAGTGCCAACTAACTTATCCCTTAGACAATTCCCTAGAGATCCAAATATTCCT
>BQNB010176097.1:0-13095 GCA_026074375.1 Tanacetum coccineum
ACAATCATATCAATCTCATTCCCCGATGATCCATACTTATACTATTTAGAGAAAATAGATAAGTAATATAAATAAATATTCATAATTAATAATTATAAATATATCTCAACAAGTCCATTCGGTAAACCTTAGTCACCTCAAAATAATCATAATACGATTGAAAATGAAACGTTTACTCATAGCAAACATATTCAAGAAGTTTCGAGAAAATTATATTTTTCGTCTTTTAGTAAATTATTAAATAAATAAAATAATTAAATAATATTTTATTATTTAAAAATCAAAAATCATGTTTTTAGGAAAAATTTCTAAGTATAAATTTTTTACAAAATTTTGACATGACCCGTACGCTTATACAATGTTTTCCAAGGTTTCAAACCTTATTTTCAACACTTTTCATAAATTCGACACTTTTCGACAAAATTTCAAAATCTCAATCTTTAACGTTTACTAAAACGTTTTTCCCAAAATAATATCGTTCAATATCACTTCTTAAATACATTTTCACTTTCAAAAATCCGTCAAAACTCTCATAACGACTAATTATCGCTTATTGGGCTTTGAGGCCAAACAAGGGTCCATTGGGACATTTATAAGTCCAAAATACGATCCAAGTCCAAAACCAAGATCCATTTACATATATAAGCATATACTTATATGTAAAAAATAATCCGGACCACAATAAGCCCTCCCATTAAGCCGCGGCTTAATTATACTTATTGGGCCGTGAGCCCAATAGCTCTAAAATACGTATATTAAGCTTGAAAATAAACTAATAAGCTACGTATCGCATTTGGTTACTACCATATGCCGTAAAAATAGTCCACAACATATGTCATAACACAAAAATAATCAAAATCACTTTTCTAGTGATTTTGGGAAGTGGTTCGTGGCTTATAAGCCCAAAATAAGCCAAGAATTAGCTTATAAATAAGCCCGAATAAGCTATACAAACTAATATAAAAAAATAAGCATTTTAGCATCATATATTATTCAACCATCACGACCACGACATCAAAACTACAAAAACCCCTCTTTTCCTTTTTATATTACACGAACCAAACACCCCTTTTTCTTTCGTTTCGTTTCCAAAAATCGATTTTCACAACAATCAACTTGTACAACTAACATCTATGCATCAAAATAACCCAAAAGGACAAACGAAATTTAAATTTGAAAACTTACAAGAAAATCTTCAAAAATGTATATTTCGACACGAACTGGACAACCCAAACGTTGTTTAAATGAATACCCAAATACGCGTATCAACCCGGAATATCACGTTCTCGATCAAAGGTGGAAAATTTATGGTGGATTGTGGTGGTGTAGGTGGCGGCCGGATATCACACACACACTCTTATGTGTGTTTTTTTTAAATGAAATGGAATGGATAAAAATGAGCTAGTGGAAGGAATATATTGGTACACACTTGAGACAACCATGCTAAAAACTAGCCTTCTTGTTCCCTCTTGACCATTTGACCGACCATGGGATCCTAGGGGTCTCGGGTCTTCCTTTTCGTGTCGGGATCACTTAAATACTTGTAAAACTCAACCGTAAAATTTACCCCAAAGCTAATTAGTATTTTTATTCACTTTAAAAATACGTTTCTATTAACCTAGAGTATTCACATGACATATTTTCACTTTAAACCTTTCAAAACTCATTTGAACATTAACGGACCTGTCAAACTCGTTTCTCGGCATTTCTCAAAATTCACGGGTCAAACCACCCGGAATACAAATAACACAATAATATCTTCGAAAAGGGATTATTAATCACAATAAACCATAAATCACCATAATTCTCATAAAAATCATCACCGTTAACACGAACAAAATCTAAATAAACTGACAAAAGTCAAATAGTCAAAGGACTATAAATGAAATATTCAGAACACAAAAAGGGAAAAGGTTACATTCTACCCCCTTAAAAGAATTTCGACCCTGAAATTCAGCTACTAACATCACTAAGCAAATGCAGGTACTTCAATTTCATTTGATCTTCACGTTCCCACGTGAATTAAGGGCCACGTTTCGAATTCCACCAAACCTTGACGATGGCAATCCTACTACGCTTCAACTTCTTAAACTCTCTTTCCAAAATTTCCACTGGCTCTTCCACAAAATTCAACTTAGCATTAACTCGAATCTCATCCAAAGGCACTTGCAGTGTTGGATCAGCAAAACACTTCTTAAGGTTCGACACGTGGAACGTGTCATGAACACTATTAAACTCCTCATGCAAATCTAACCGATAGACCACATGGCCTACTTTCTCAACAATCTCAAACGGTCCAACAAACCTAGGTGCTAACTTCCCTTTATTCCCAAAGCGTACAAAACATTTCCAAGGCGACACTTTGAGCAAGACATAGTCACCTACACTAAACTCTAGAGGCTTCCTCCTCTTATCAGCATAGCTTTTCTGACGATCATGCGCAGCCTTAAGTCTATCCTTAATTTGCGGGATCTTCTCAGTAGTCTCTTACACTAACTCATGTCCTATCAACTGACCTTCTCCAACCTCAGCCTACATAATTGGCAAACGACACTTTCTACCATACAATGCCTCAAACGGAGCACATCTCACACTAGAATGATAACTGTTGTTATATGAAAACGCAACCAATGGAAGATGAACATCCCAACTTCCTCTGAAGTCTAAGACGCACGCTCTAAGCATGTCTTCCAAAGTCTGAATAGTACGCTCACTTTGACTAACGGTCTGAGGGTGATAAGCCGTACTCATGTCTAAACGAGTTCCTAAAGCCTCTTGCACTGACTGCCAAAACCTTGATGTGAACCGACTATCACGATCTGATATAATCGAGATCGGCACACCATGTCTAGAAACTATCTCATTCAAATACAATCTAGCCAATCGATCCATCTTATAATCCTCACGCATAGGTAGAAAATGAGCAGACTTAGTCAATCGGTCAACAATAACCCAGATTGTGTCATGCCCACTACTAGTCCTAGGAAACTTAGTCACAAAATCTATAGCTATTCCTTCCCATTTCTATACGGTAATTTTAGGTTGCTAGAGCAAGCCAGATGGCCTTTGATGCTCAACCATAACCTTCAGACAAGTCAAACACTTACTAACATACTCGGCTATATCCTTTTTCATTCCAAGCCACCAATACCGATCTCTCAAATCATAATACATCTTATTAGCTCCTGGGTGTACAGAGTACTTCGACTTATGAGCTTTATCCATTATCAGGGTTCTTACATCACCCTTCAAAGGTACCCATATTCAATCCAAGTAGTACAAAGTTTCATCACTTCTCTGTTCTATCATCTTATCTAGACCTTTCTGTAATCATGCAAACTCATCCATAACCTCCTTCTGAGCCGCCAGTATCCTATCCTTCATACTCGACTGAAGGGTCATATTCATGGCTCTAACTCTTTTAGGCTTTACTCTTTCCTTCCTACTTAGGGCATCAGCCACCACATTCACCTTACTGGGATGGTAGCGAATTTCACAGTCATAATCACTAAACAACTCTATCTAGCGACGCTGTCGCATATTCAACTCTCTCTGACTAAAGATATGCTGAAGACTCTTATGATCCGTATAGATGACACTCTTTGTCCCATACAGATAATGTCTCCAAATCTTAAGGGCAAACACAACTGCTCCTAATTCTAAATCATGGGTCGTATATTTCTTCTCATGAATTTTCAACTGCCTAGACGCATAGGCTATTACTTTACTTCTTTGCATTAACACACAGCCTAGTCCTATCCCGGACGCATCACAATATACCACAAAGTCTTCCCGTCCATTGGAGAGAGCTAGAACATGCGCATTACACAACTTATCCTTCAAGGTTTGAAATGCCAATTCCTGTTCCTCACCCTAATCGAAAGTCTTACACTTCTAAGTCAAGATAGTAAGAGACTTAGCTATCTTAGAAAAGTTCTCAATGAACCTACAGTAATACCTAGCCAATCCTAAGTACGAACAAACCTCAGACGGAGTTCTAGGGGCTTTCCAATTCTTAACGGCTTCAATCTTACTAGGGTCTACATGAATCCCATTTCCATTTATCACATGCCCAAGAAAATGTACTTCTCTTAGCCAGAATTCACACTTAGAAAACTTAGCATACAATTTCTCTTTCTTAAGCAATTCCAAGACTAACCTTTAATGCTCTACATGCTCCTCTTGAGTCTTAGATTAGATCAAGATATCGTCTATAAATACTATCACAAACTTATCAAGATATGGTCTACAAACTCTATTCATCAAGTCCATGAATACCGCTAGTGCGTTAGTCAGACCAAAGGGCATTACTGTGAACTCGAAATGTCCATAACGAGTTCTAAATGTAGTCTTTGGAATGTCATCCTCATGCACTCTCAGCTGATGGTATCCAGACCTAAGATCTATCCTTGAGAAGAACTGTGACCCTTGCAGTTGGTCAAATAGATCATCAATCCTAGGAAGCGGATAACGATTCTTAACATTCAACTTATTCAACTCTCTATAGTCAATACACATCCTAAAGGAACCATCCTTCTTTTTCACAAACAAAACTGGTGCTTTCCTAGGTGATGATCTTGGTTGAATGAAACCTTTGTCATGGAGTTCCTTAAGTTGTCCCAACAACTCCTCCAATTCAGAAGGTTCCAAACGATAAGGAGAGTTTGCAACCGGTACAACTCCAAGGATTAACTCAATTCGAAACTCAATTTCCCGAACAGGCGGTAATCCAGACAGGTCATCCGAAAATACCTCAGGAAAGTCTCTCACTACTACTATCTCTTCTTGTTCTTTCTCTTTAGCCTTAACACTCTTTAACTGCCTCATTTTTTCTTCCAGTTTCTCTCCTAACACTAGGAGCACCTTACCATCTATTAGTGTTGTCCTCACTATTTTCTCATAACAGATTATTTCAGCCTTATGATTGAACAACCAATCCATACCTACAATCACATCAAAACTCCTATGTCCGAATGATATCAAATTGATGTCAAAGACATGACCCTTGATTTCTAGTTTGCAACCCTTAATAACTTTATTAATCTCTACTAGCTGCCCGCTAGCTATCTCAATCTCATACCTGAAACCTAATTCGCTAGGCTCTATGCCTAACAGAGGTATAAAAGTAGTGGAAACAAAACTATAGTCGGCACCAGAATCAAATAAGGTAGTGGAAAAATGATCGTTTAAAGTAAACGTACCTGTCACAATGTTTGTGGCTTGGCGAGCTTCCTCTGCTCCCAACATGAATGCCCTACCTCTAGCCTGGTTCCCTTGGTTTCCATGACCTTGACCCCCGTTATTAGCATCAACTTGATTTGGATGATTTTTTCCTCGACCTTGTGCCCTATTCCACCTAGAGCAGGCTGACTTGACATGGTCGGTACTACCACACTCATAACATGCCCTAACAGTTGGGTTTCTAGCATTTATAGGACTCACATTCCTTGGCCCACCTCTACAATCCTTTGCCAAATGACCCGGGCGGTTACAGTTGAAGTAAGTACGACAAGGCCCTCCGGGTGCATGGTAGGAGTTGCAGGTGGTACATTTGGGTCAAGTACCCGTATTCTCTCTCCTTACAGGGTTTGTGGTAGTAGCAAAAATATTTCCAGTCCTAGTCCTCTTATTATTATCCTATCCTTGTTAGGTTCCCCCACATTTCCTCTTTTCTTAACCTTTTTAATTAATCCATTTCTCACAGCCTCATCGGTTAGTGCATCAGAAATCTACACATCCTTCTGTATAGTCTTTGGCTCTATTGCTGCCACCATCCTAAGGATTTATAGAGCAAGGCCATACACATACCTCTCAATCATCCTACTTTCTGGAGTTACCAAATGTGAGACTAACCTAGCCAACTCATGAAACCTATCAGTATATGCATCATGGCCAGCCCCAACCATGACGTGATTCTACAACTCTGATTCCAACTTTTGCATCTCATGACTAGGACAAAACTCTTGTATCATCATAAACATAAAGTCATCTCATGACATGCTAACAGCTACTTCCTGGCTTAGCGTGCAGATCTGAGAGTTCCACCACGTTAAAGCCTTACCCACAAATGATCCAGCATTGTATTTCACTTTTTGTTCAATACTACAACCACTCATATCATGCACAGACTCCATTTTCTCAATCCAACGAGTAAGAACTACAGCACCTCCCTTACCATCATATTCCTTAGGGTTATAAGCTAAGAAGTCCTTATATGAACAACCTACCCGGTTGCCATTTACTATCGCATTCCCAACGTTCTCCTGAACGTTCTCGTTAACCACATTACCATTTTGATTTCCAACATTTCCTTGGTTACCAACCTGAGCTAGCATGGCGGGTAAGCTATACAAGCAACTATAAAAAATAAGTATTTTAGCATCATATATTATTCAATCATCATGACCACGACATCAAAACTACAAAAACCCCTCTTTTCCTTTGTATATTACACGAACCAAACACCCCTTTTTCTTTCGTTTCGTTTCCAAAAATCAATTTTCACAACGATCAACTTGTACAACTAACATATATGCATCAAAATAAACCCAAAAGGTCAAACGAAATTTAAATTTGAAAACTTACAAGAAAATCTTCAAATATGTATATTTCGACACGAACCGGACAACCCAAACGTTGTTTAAATGAATACCCAAATACTCGTATCAACCGAGAATATCACGTTCTTGATCAAAGTTGGAAAATTTATGGTGGATTGTGGTGGTGTAGGTGGCGGCCGGATATCACACATACACTCTTATGTGTGTTTTTTTAAATGAAATGGAATGGATAAAAATGAGCTAGTGGAAGGAATATATTGGTACACACTTTAGACAACCATGCTAAAAACTAGCCTTCTTGTTCCCTCTTGACCATTTGACCGACCATGGGATCCTAGGGGTCTCGGGTCTTCCTTTTCATGTCGGGATCACTTAAATACTCGTAAAACTCAACAGTAAAATTTACCCAAAAGTTAATTAGTATTTTTATTCACTTAAAAATACTTTTCCATTAACCTAGAGTATTGTGTTAGACTCGTTTTTCGACATTTCCCAGAATTCACGAGTCAAACGATCTGGAATACAAATAATACAATAATACCTTCCAAAAAGGATTATTAATCACAATAAACCATAAATCACCATAATTCTCATAAAAATCATCACCGTTAACACGTACAAAATTTGAATAAACTGACAAAAGTCAAATAGTCAAAGGACTATAAATGAAATATTCAGAACACAAAAAAGGTAAAGGTTACACTGACGAACACGAATAAAAGCGGACGAAAGCGGATAAAAACGGCCAAAAATAGATAAAAACGTACAAAACAGACGAAAATGTACAAAAACGTATAAAACGAATAAAAGTAAACGTACCTGTCACAATGTTTGTGGCTTGGCGAGCTTCCTCTGCTCCCAACATGAATGCCCTACCTCTAGCCTGGTTCCCTTGGTTTCCATGACCTTTACCCCCGTTATTAGCATCAACTTGATTTGGATGATTTTTTCCTCGACCTTGTGCCCTATTCCACCTAGAGCAGGCTGACTTGACATGGTCGGTACTACCACACTCATAACATGCCCTAACAATTGGGTTTCTAGCATTTATAGGACTCACATTCCTTGGCCCACCTCTACAATCCTTTGCCAAATGACCCGGGCGGTTACAGTTGAAGCAAGTACTACAAGGCCCTCCGGGTGCATGGTAGGAGTTGCAGGTGGTACACTTGGGCCAAGTACCCGTATTCTCTCTCCTTACAGGGTTTGTGGTAGTAGCAAAAATATTTCCAGTCCTAGTCCTCTTATTATCATCCTATCCTTGTTAGGTTCCCCCACATTTCCTCTTTTCTCAACCTTTTTAATTAATCCATTTCTCACAGCCTCATCGGTTAGTGCATCAGAAATCTGCACATCCTTCTGTATAGTCTTTGGCTCTATTGCTGCCACCATCCTAAGGATTTATAGAGCAAGGCCATACACATACCTCTCAATCATCCTACTTTCTGGAGTTACCAAATGTGAGACTAACCTAGCCAACTCATGAAACCTATCAGTATATGCAGCATGGCCAGCCCCAACCATGACGTGATTCTACAACTCTGATTCCAACTTTTGCATCTCATGACTAGGACAAAACTCTTGTATCATCATAAACATAAAGTCATCTTAGGATTTGCTCCTTTATATTTCAATATTAATCGGCATGTACCTGTGAAACGGAATATGTCTAAACAACATGTGAAACAACTTGTGATTATAAGCTGTGAAACATAATCTGTCCAAAAGAACAGATAGAAATACATCAAGTAAGAAAAAAACAAAAAGAAATCTTACATTTTTTCCATCAGTAGATTGGTCGTTGTTATTCCCTCTCGAAGTTTTTTTTTCACAACCTCTCGATAGGGGTATTCACGGGGCGGTTCGGTTCGGTTAGTTGGACAATTTGAACTATCCGACGCGGGGAGGGTAATTTATTTTACTACCCGTAACCGAACCGTACTAGGCGGGTAACCGGACTTGCGGTTACCCGAAATGAGCGGTTACCCGCGGTTCAGTTCACGGTTAACCATTCTAGACGTTTTATCGAGTTTAACTCCATGAAAAATAAGTTGATCTAGTTAGTAAAATGTCAATTTAGTATAAGTAATGATGTAGTCAAATAAACGAACACACGAATTGACGTAGTAAAAAAAAAGAGATGCCAACCTGACTCTAACGAATGTAGTGAAACTAATGAGATAACACAAATTGAATCTGTTGATTCACCCGAATACCAGAAACAATCTTTCAACTATCGTTGATTCAAAAGAATAACTGAAATTGGCAAACATCCAACAACAACAACCGTTGATTCAAACGAATACCGATTATTAAGATAATCTTAGCAAAACCGCCAAGAATTGATTGAAGCAAAGCTTTATTACCAATATCAAAATATTAAACCATATCCTACACCAAATCCTTGCACCTCCTTTTATAGGAGAAGGAGTTCTTACATGTTTACCTTCTAGGGCGATGTGGGATATAAGATAAATATAAACATAAACTACGAAACTACAAAAACTACGAAACCACAAAACATGACATACGGTGAAGGCATAATTGCATCATTCTCCCCGCATCAAGTAATGATCATTTAATGGATAAATTAAAGTCATATTAAACTTATTTCGTTATTGCATTCAAATTAACATACCTAACAAATTAACAAAAAAATAATTATTCAACGTTTATAGGTTACGATACCTTAACCAATTTTCACACATAGATGCTTAGTAATGTTTACTTTAGAAGAAAAAAAATCGTTATACAACAAAACTAGTACAATAATATAATCATGATTTGTATAATTATATATCCATTTGGTTAAAAATATACATATATATTATGCACGGTTCGGTTCGGTTAACCGCGGATACCTAAAAATAAAAACCAAAGCCGAACCGTGATAAGCGGGTTTTTTCGGTTTCGGTTTTTTCGGTTTTGGGTTTTTTCGGTTTCTGGTTGAGCGGTTCGGCTCGGTTTGTCGGTTTGTCGGGTTTTTTGAACACCCCTACCTCTCGACGCTTTCATCCTGGAAAAAAATTAAGAGAAACCCTTAATAGATTTCAAAATTCTTTAGTAGATGGCATGGCACTTGTCACATAAGTTCCTTGAATTAGATGAATAACAAATTTAAAATAAAATGCTATACTGAATTATAAGTAGAGAAGAGCACTTGGTACAAAAGATTACAAAACCATTAACACATATGTAAATCATTGTAATTTAGAGCAGTGAGCACTTGTGACTCCATTCTTTAATATTCTTGTTCCACGGCGTCCAAATAGCCCCCGTGGTCCTAAAAGAGACAATTAATTAAACAACAACCTATAGAATACTTAATGGATGAACACACTATCTAGTTATAACCTAGGTTACTCAAACAACTACAATTTAAAATATTCAGTTTTTCACTCACTCAGATGTTTCGACAAACACATGGCGTGCATAAAAAATTACAAAAAAAAACTTAGAACAATCAAACAAAAACATAGATATAAACTCGTTGAGATTAAAATAGTCATTCATAAAGCCAGACTTTTATAACACAAATCTTACAATTTCATCAGTTGGATTGTTGACGTCGCTTCACATTCTTGCTATTTCCTCTTGAAAGTTGCATCTTGGATTCAGAATAATATACCAGCCTAAAAGATCCATGGATAAAAAAACACTAAAACTTATTTGAGGCTCTGAGGCATTCTTGATGTGGTGAGTCAGAGACTAGCATATTTACTATGGAGAAATTACAGACTCCAACCAGTCTTATTGATGGTGGTTTTTTTAATGGGCCCAAAGTTCCATAAATTACTAGACGAGTACCCGTGCATAGCACCAGAAATTTCTAGCGGCAGATAATTAACGATATGCGATATTGTGGTATATATTTCGTATAACGTTTAAAATAAACGTTTTTCTAACAATAATATAAAGAATATATGCAAAAATTACTCGTAAGAGTTGAGAAGTGAAAGTGATGGTATATTGAGAGATTATCTTTTGCTGTAAAATAACATTTGTGTGTGGGAGATATGAAATGGTTTATGTGGATTTATATGGTGGATCGGTTACATATTTTTAATAATCATTATCGATAGTAATGATTTTTGGCAGTTACACTTTTTAATAATTATTGGAGGCTGTTACAATGATAAATTAATTGGGCTATTACAATGTTATAATTGTATTGATGACTGAATTTATTATTCAACAGTGTGTATCATAGTTTCCTAAATTAGATTCAACATTCAACATTCCGACATTTTCAAGGGTGCTAAATTCTTTAGAATGTAGTCGGGGTTGGTGCGATGCACAAATCTTGTTCTATAAAGATTAATCCCGGTCTCGAAAATTTGTCACTTTGTTATTTTTGACCAAGTATATAGCATTGTAACTTCATAATAAATAGCATTGATCATAAGAGTTATAACTCCATCATAAATATCATTGATCATAAGAGGTGTAACTATCATAAATAACATTGATCATAAGAGTTGTAACTCATCATAAATAACACTGATCATAAGAGGCTTTTGATTTTTTTTATAACCGAAACTATAAAGACATTTATACATAATTAAATGTTGATGGTTACAAAACTTAACATTGATCATAACCATTAACCACCATTTATACTAAAAATAACTAATTTACAAAAAAAAGGAAAAAAAAGAACAGTATGGGCATAGATGTAATAACACGAATTTGGATTACCTATTATTTTTTTGCTCGAATCTTCCAAAGATAATATACATGTTATGGTTCAAGATTTACCTTGACTATTCCTTGACTATTGGAAACCAAAACTAACATGAAGCTAGTATGCACAATCAACCCTTCTATAGCAAGTTGTACATGTGATTAATACTATATACATGATAAATATTCTGATGTAAGTGTTTATGTTTCTATGTGTTTTTCCATGCAATTGTGATCCTTATTTATAGGGGATTTATTCAAACCCTAGACAAAGGAAATTATGAGAGATTAATGGGCTCATTAATCTCTTCCATAATTACCCTTTTGTAGGAATTAGTGGTTACATGACCGAATTAAATATGGTCATTTAATGCATTCAAACCTGCCACTTAATATGTCAAAGTTGTTACAAACATTTATGAGAGATTAATGCATTCAACTTTTAACTTTTCAACTTTTGCTTAAAATAGAGATTTTCAATTTTCAACTTTCAATTGTTGAAAATTCAAGAAACGGGTAAATCTCCTTTATAAGGAGTATAGAAGTATAGATATATATATAGATTCAAGACATGACAAACTTAAGATCATTTGACTTTCTTTTCTCAAATTGAATTTATGATTTCTCTTACTAATATTAAGTGATTTGAATGCTAAACTTAAGATGATTTTGTAGAAACTTAGAGAACAAATTTGGCTCAGTTAATTATATGATCAACACAGTTTTTAAAACACCATTTCTTATATAAATGCTAATTGACAGAAAACAATTACTGTATTCAAATCAAAAAGTATATTTATTTGATCCAGTTTGTTTACATAACATTTTTATAAAATATGTTCATTTATCATTCTATTCTATAAGATGCAACAACATCTTTTTCAGCTTCATCTTCATCATCCGAATGAGAAGCATCATAATTTTCTACATCAATAGGATGTAGAGCAGGCTTGAGATGAGTCTACACAAATACAAATGCAAACACAATATTAGAAAAAGCACAATATTAAAACAAGCATAAAATATTACGACAAATAGTAAACAAAACTTACCATTGCTTCTGCATAATTTTCTACATCAATAGGATGTAGAGCAAAATTGGGACGAGTCTACACAAATACAAATACAAGTACAATATTAGGACAAGCACATTATTAGAACAAGCACAATATTAGGACAAAATGTACCATTGTTTCTACTTCTGATTGAGCATGAATGGTTTTTTTTTTGTTATCGAGTCTCATTGCTCATTTTGTTACTTGAATGATGAATTATGAATGATCAATGATTCACCTATTTATATAGGCATGGGTTAGTAATTTGAACTTTAGCATTGAATGAAATTAGCATTCATTTCCATCTTTCAAGCATTTCAATTAGAAACGCATTTCAATTAGCATTCAATTAGACGGTTTTAAAATTTTCTCACATTTAATTAGACGGTTTCAAGCATTTCAATTAGACAGTTTTAATGTGAAGATTCAAGATCCCCTTAGCATTAAATTTTAGTGTTTTTCAACTTTCAAGATTCTCTTGAAAAAGAATCATAAATCTTCTTTATAAGGAGTATAGATAAAGTTTTTTTTAATTTGTATTGTAAGATTTCAAAGTTTTATAAGTGTAGTTTGCGTGTGCTAATTTTTTAAAAGTTATGTGTTTAAAAGTTGTGTTTTTGGCTATTTGAGTTTTTTTTAATATAATTTTATGAGATTTGGGTAAATATGTACATGATTGTCCGCGCGTTAATGCGGGGCGTTAAATTTTTATTTATTTTTTGTATTTTGTGCGGCTTTATTTTTCCAGTCTCATGTTTAATAGTTTTTTTATATGGGCTTATGTGTTGGGCGTCATG
>BQNB010176099.1:0-13095 GCA_026074375.1 Tanacetum coccineum
CTCTGGTGATGTACCATCTCCCTTACTTGAGTCTGCTGATTTGTCTTTTCGCTCTTCAGAAACCTTTATGATGATACCAGCTCCTTCACTTGATCTACCTGATTGAAATTGTCTTCTGCTCTCGCGTTTGCTGGCCTTGATTGCTTTCTGAGTGTTGATCTCTAACTGTGCTGCATTAGATAGCAATTCAATGCCTTTCAGCTTCATTGATGATTCTGGATTTTGCTTATTTGAAACACTAGGAGTGTCACTGATGACTACGCCGGTTACAAGACGTTCATGAGTTTCATGAACTCGTCTTGTTTCTTCTTGTTCTTTAGCTTCTGACTTACTGATAGACTTTCGTAATTCAAGAGCAACATCTAGGTCATCAGTAATTATGTTTTCATCAGCAGTGAGAGAACCCTTCTTCTTAGGAACAATTGCAGCCTTAGTTCCCTTTCTGGATTTCATGGGAATTACTGCACCAGTTGAGAACGCACAATAAGTTTGATAAGCAACAGAATTCTTGATCGCATCATTCACCATTACATTTGGAATTCGCATTCCACACATTTGTTTTTCTTCACCCTTTGCAACAAACTTCATTCTACCTGTAACACCCCCAAATTGGGTCGCGTCGGAATATGGGTCTGGGGATAGTACTTCATAGATCAATAGCACAAGATATATATAAGAACGACCATTTAAAAGTCGTTTAAAACCAATACATTTGATTTAACAAATTGTTGTTACATAAGTCCGAAACTTCACTTGTTCATTGTTCAAAATACAAAGATTTTAGTCCATAACAAATATATCCCCAAAATGTAATGCAACCAAATCTTTAATGCATATGACTTCCAAAATAACGACCACCAATGTATCCCTTGTCTTGTACCTCATTGATCTCTTGAGAAAACATGCTTTAAAACGTCAACAATAATGTTGGTGAATTCATAGGTTTGTAAAATGTATAGTGTAGGACCATAAGATTTCCTAAGTGTATGATAATGCAACAGATGCAAACATCACAAAAATGTAATTACGTTTCCCTAAGCTCATGACACTGAAGCTCGACATAAATGAATTGCAATATAAATTGCCAACATTGCCCGTGATGATGTTCTAACCCGCAACATCCCAAATCCGACATGGTATACGTTCGTTTGTACAATGATAGCTAATCACCCGAACGGGGATTTCAATCCCAAATAGATCTATTCATAACATTCGCGCTCACATAGTAATTGACAGTTCATGATTGTGGGCTCATAGGGTTATCGCTACTTAAGCAAATACGTAATCATAATGTAAAAATGTCCACTTGTGTCCAATTATAAAATCATGCATGTTTCTCACGCCAAAACTTGTAAATCATTATAAATGTAAAACGTGGGGCTATGAACTCACCTCGAGTAAATGAATCAACAAAATAAATCAGATGTGTGAGAAACGTCACGTATGTGTCCGAGTGCAACCTAATCAATTATAGGTCGTATGAGTACTAAGTACTTTGATTCACTAATACCGTATATAATTCTATATAGCTACATCACCATCTAATTGTATTAGTGAAATAATATTTATAAAGTAAAAATATTTATAAATATCACTTTAGTAAAAACGTCGTAACTTTCTCCTTTTAAGTCCGTTTTGTACGTTCGTTTGATTTTGATGCAACTCATATTTCTCGTCGCTATTTATTCGGAGCCTATAAATTCTATTTTCTTTTAATTTTATAGAATTCGTTTTATTATTGTTAGTCGATTTAGTGAAAATCGCCGTTTTAAATATTCGCGAGTCGAGCTTTGAATATTTATCCGTTTCATCGATCGAGAAATCAACAAATGTCATATTTAGCCATGAGAGTTCATTTAATATATTTTAATTATTTTTCACTTTTTATTCGTGTCAGGCGAACCGAATTTAAAATTTTGTTTTTATAAAAATTAGCGAGTCGGGTTTAAAATTTTAAGATCAAGATTTAAATGATGTAGCGTTTAACAAAAATTGGGCCGAATCCCCTTCCCTTTTTCTTATGATTTTTCGGAATCCATCAAGCCCCATACTCAACATACTATATTTTTTTTACCAAGCCAATCCCCTAATTGTTATAAAAAAATTACCAAGCCCATTCACGCCCCTAAAATTCTACCGAAACCTCTCTTTTTTTTATTATAAAACGGATAACCCCACACTTTCCCTTTTCTTTTTATACACCACCGAATACACACATAACACTAGATTATAACCGTTAAAAAATCACTGCCTCTCCTTCTTATTTCTCTTTTGTCGGAGCAACACAAACACAAAACTCTCTCATAATCTTTAAAAATCAACTAAAATCACTCCTTATTACACCAAAATGCTCCCATAATTAATCTCAATCATCCCCCACAAAAAAAAATCTCTCATGCAAGTAATTTTTATGAATCACTAATTTTCTTCAAAAATTGTGATTTAGGGATTTAATGGAATTAAAGGGTTAATTACTAGTAAGGGTTAATCAAGAGTATTATACAAGATTTGGGTGATCAAAGTGATTGTGTCTGGGTTTTTTATATTGCCTATTTGTGGTTCGGTAGAGCATATATACCCCATGGGTTTAGGGTTTTTGATCCTACTTCTATTTGAATACATTGTGAGCACTTATTACTTTCTTTTTACTTAATTTTTATTGTTTATAAATGATATTGTTGCATGTGTTTGATTTATGATTGGGAATCCATGGATTTTGTTGCATGTCGGGTTGTTGAGGTTATTGATAATTGAGATGATTAGTAGAGGCGTTAGTCTAGTTTAGGCGTGTTGAGAACAATCGTGAAGCTTGAAATCGAAGTTTGAAGGGGTTGAGAGATACCCAAATTAGGTCAGAAAATTTGGCCTCTAATTCGGCAAAATTAATGTTTTCAAATCTGAGATTTTAGTTATTAGAATTGTAGAGGTCGTTCTAACGATCGTTTCGGTATAAATTAGAGCTTCTAACTCTTAAAAACGAAAAAGTTATGGCCGAATTTAGTTAGGAAATGGGTTCGGCAAATTTCATGAAAATGACAGTTTTCATATCCAAATTAGGGTCAACTTTCGGATGACATAACGTGGTCGTTTCAAAAGCTTTTCTAGTTTTTCAGGACCCTAAAGTTATCTACTTCGAGTCTAGTTTCCAACGAACTATGCCTCATCGATTTTCATGGTGTAAAAGTTAGTCAAAACCTTTGTACAAGATAAAGTGCTAAAACTGTGTTGGCTGTCCAGAATTTCGTTTGTAAAGATGTTGTGTGCAGGCAGATCAAAACTTAATATTTTTTAGATTTTTATAAAATGTTTAAGGGTGCCTACTGTTGCCAAACTTTTGATAACTTTCTGCATGCCTGTTTTAAACTAGTTAAAGTGTGCTAGTATTTACGAAAGGTAAAACTTGTTTAGAATCTTTGGGGCAAACATAGTAGTAAGTCAATATACATAGGAACCTGGAGATGTAGTATAAGCAAGTGTTAAGGTCGTTTGGAAAGTCGTTAAGCGATAACTAGTTGCTAGTAAAACGACACAATTTTCTGAAAATGGATAACCAATGGAAATTAAAAAGCGAAGTGTGTGTCTCATGGAATCATAATGTACGAATCGACAATGCATATAACGTAATTTCAATGATTTGCTTATTTTACATAATGAATATATTAATATATTATTATTATTAATAGGTCGCGGTTGAGATTTTGTCATCTCCGCTTTTCTTCATTACTTTCATCTTGGTATATTCATTTGGTGAGTTTATCACATCCCCCTCTTTTTGCATATTTTAACTGTTTTGGGGTGGAAAGCATGATGTGTTTTTATTAAATTTTCTATGCTCGTACTCTTATGTTTTATAAACCTTCGAGCATACTTGAACTTATTGAACTTGGTTTTTGAACTTTGCAAACTTCTGGAACGTGTTGATCTTGTTTTGGAATCGTGTTGAACTTGGAACCTTAAACTTAACATGTATGTTGTTGTATGCTTGAAACCTGCCACTACTTTTAACTCATTTTCCCCATCAACGGGATTGAGACGTTAGTACTTATGGATAGTGCTATTAGGAGATTAGCCCCTCCTCACTCCCCCACATGGGGCATAGTACTAAGTGTTGTGCACACACTATACAACTAGAACTGATTGGATATTAGTAGCGGTTAGGCAGAATTTCATTTACTGTAGGGCTCGCATAATCTCTATTGGCATAACATATACATTGATTTGTTTTGGACTCTCAACTTACTTGGAATTAATTTTAGTATGGACAATTGTTTTTTTGATAACTTTCCATTGGGTTGGCAAACTTTTATCGGACATCTACTCTTTATTTAAATCTACATTTTGAGTATAAAATCTTGTGAGTTCCCAAACTATTCGTTAGTATGGACGTTTTATCATGCAGTTTCAAGCAAGTGGAAACTTAGGCCATGTTTTTCAGTTATTGTCAAGCATTCTACATAAATTGCAAGAACCATGTCTTTTTGAATATCATGTTCGGATAGAAATCCAACTTATGATGTTTCATGTACTTTAAACTTTACCTTTGTGATGTTGTAATCCGGATAACTTTCTTTTGTTTAAAATCATGTATGGTGTTTTATCTATCATCTTGTGTGATGTTTATTAATATGTTACTCCTCGCGGTTCTGCCTTGGTGGGGTGTGACAGTATATAATTCTATATAGCTACATCACAATCTAATTGTATTTTGATGAATAATATAGTTAAAAAGTAAAAACGTTTATAAATATCTCTTTAGTAAAAACGGCGTAACTGTCTCGTTTTAAGTCCGTTTCTTACGTTTCTTATATCCACGCTTTCGTATTAAGAAGAGTTATCAAAATATTACATTTTCATATTTTAAGTTCTCTGGTGAACAGTACTTTTTACTATTCATATACTTTTATAAATTTAACTATCGTAAATGTCGTATCTTATTCGTTTTAACTTCGATTTTAATGATTCTTTCGAGCACGTCTTCGTAATTAAAAGTTTTATCTAACTAATGTATTTTCCAAAATGTATCTGAGATGAATAGTGATTTTTACTGTTCATAGTTTATAAAGTTATTTTTATAAACTTTAATTATCGTAAATGTGAAAAAATCCACAACTCTTTTGTTATTGATCGAAAAATTATGATTCTTAATGTTTTAGAATCCTAAAATTATGTAATTTCTGAGAAAAATAACCAATCATTTATATCAGAGGTGAATTGTAATAAGTTTTTATAAAATTTCTTTTTTTAAAACGTGTACTATTATCGTATAAAATTGTTAACTGTCGTTTCTCCTCGTTATTAAATCGGTGTTTTCGAGTTTTTTACATGCTACGATCCTTGTAACTGATAGTATTTTATAAAAATATATAAATCATATACTTTAGTATTCGAATTTAATATACAGACCTTTTGATTTTTTTGTTAACAAATATGTTTTCTACTAGTTTTTATAACTTTTTAGCTTAGTAACTTTGTTACAAGTCCTCTACAACAACTTATACCACATGTCTTACATACTTAAGGTCCTTAGTCCATCATTTGTCCAAATATTGTCCATGATAACAAGTCTTTACATGTCTTTTTCTCATAAACTTAATAAGTATACTTTTTAAGTAACTAGTTTATATATACTTTTTATAAACTAAACCATACTTGTACAATGCTTATACTTCTATTCCATCATGATAGTAACATCCATATAACATATGTAAAAGTATATCAAATCATAAACAAGTATAAAATTCCATTTTACAGGTTAATAATATTCCTAGATGGTGATTTACTATATAAACATAATATAGATATGAAATCACAAAAGTAAAGAGTTTAAGGATTTTAGATAACCTTAGTATGATGTATGATGAAGAAATACAAGATCTAATCCCTAGTTTAGATTCACAATCCAAGCTTCCAAGATAAAGAAAACCTTAAATCCAATGAAAACCCTAATTCTAAACCTTCCTTGTTTAACCCTTGTAAATGCTTAACTAAACCTTCAAACCTTCTTGGTATATCTTAGATATGTTGTAAAAACACTTGTATACTTGGAAAATAAATTTTGTATGGATTATTTGAGGGTTTTGTGGTTGGCGGTGGGTTTGAAGAGATCAAAAGAGAGAATGAGTGAGTTTTTCACTAAAGAAATGAAGTGTATGTGTTTATCTTTCTAGTATAAGCCTTATATACCACAAATTGGCTAGACAAGATCACTATTAGGAGTCCAAGACAAGATGAGGAGATTAATGGAAAGTCTTTGTCAAGATAGCTTAGTCATGCTTAGGTTTAATGAGCCTTATGTTGTACAAATTCAAGTTGTAAGATTTTATGTGCACATTGTCCCCCTTAGGGCTTATTGTGTCCGGTCATAAGGGGGAGGGGAGGGAGTGCTAGTTGTGTTTTTGATCTTTTATATAATATCTTGTAATACTTGAAGTTACAAGTTGTAGTTTAAATGTATAAAGATATAACTAGTAAAGTGTATGTTCTAGTTGATTTATTTTATGTACAATATGACTAACAATGTTAACATGGGTGAAGTTTTATAAAATTTTGAGTATTGAGTATAATAATAGGTATTTGTTGAAGCGTAGAAAAGTTTTGGTGGTTCCAGGAATGCCTAAACGTATTTTATCGCGAAACGTAAACACTTTACGTAACCAATAAAAATAAAATGTGCAAAGTTAATAATTATCCTCTAAATAATTATATAACACTTGCTTGACGTAAACAATTAATTGTTTGATGCCCGTTTATGTTGAATGATAATTTTTTAGCTTACGCGATTTAACTTAACGATTAAAATTAAAATCAAACGCGTACAAGACTAAAAATAAATAGCGAAATATATGACGTCATACAATGACCTAAAATACAGATTGTTACAGTCTTCCCCCGTTAAATGAGCCTTGTCCTCAAGGCTTAAGACGCGACACTTGACGACGGTGCGGTCTTTGTGAAGAGGTGTGGATATTTCTTTCGAAATTGATCCTCGCATTCCCATGTAAACTCAAGACCTCACCTAGAGTTTCATCGAACCTTGACGATTAGGATGTTAAACAAGTTGAGAAACATTGGAAAAACACTCACAGTCCAAGTGGCAATCAAATAAATTGGAACAATATGATGTCTCAAAAACTAAGAAGCAATTTTGAGATGTTTAATAAGGCCTGTTATGTATGTGGAAGCTTTAATCATTTACAGGTTGATTGCAAATACCCTCAAAAACAGTTTCAAAATCAAAGGATGGTAAAACCTGTTTGGAACAATGCTCAAAAGGTGAATCATCAAAACTTTGCTAAAAAGACTCACCCTATTGCTAAAAAAGAACTTGTTACAAGAGCTCAGTACTAATGAAGTCTGGTTTAGTATCAGTTAATACTGCTAGACAAGTTAATGCTGCTCACTAAAAAACAAACAGTGAATGCTGCTAGACCAATGTCATATCTTTCTAAAACAACACATTCAACTGTTAAGAGGCTTATTCATAAGAACACAACATTTAAAAACAATAATATTAATCAAAGGGTTAATAATGTTCTTTTTAATGACACTGAATGTATTGTTTTATCTCTAAACTTTAAGTTACTTAATGAATGTCAAGTTTTACTTAGAGTTCCTAGAAAGAACAATATGTATAGTGTTGATTTAAATAACATAGTTCCTAAAGGAGGTTTAACTTGTCTTTTTGCAAAAGCCACATCTGATGAATCTAAACTTTGTTATAGAAGGCTAGGTCACTTAAAATTTAAAACCATGAATAAATTGGTTAAGGGAAATCTTGTAAGAGGTTTACCTTCCAAACTTTTTGAAAATGATCAAACATGTGTTGCTTGTCAAAAGGGAAAGCAACACAGAGCCACTTGTAAGTCCAATACAGAGAACTCAATCAGTCTTCCTCTACATTTGTTACATATGGACTTATTTGGTCTAACATTTGTAAAAAGTCTTATGAAGAAAATGTATTGCCTAGTTGTCATAGATGATTATAGTAGGTTTACATGGGTTTTCTTTCTAGCTACTAAGGATGAGACTAGTGGCATTCTTAAGTCCTTTATAACTAAGATAGAAAATCTAGTAGATCACAAGGTTAAGGTGGTTAGATGTGATAATGGAACTGAGTTCAAAAACAGAGAAATGAATCAGTTTTGTGAGATGAAAGGTATTTTGAGACAACTTAATGTAGCTAGAAATCCTAACTAAAATATATTTTTTTATATTATAATATTACACTAATTTAAAAGTCATCTAAGTTACAATCTATCTTATAACTAAGTTTTCCAAATACTTTTATAGTTTATATATATAATAAACCCCCCAATTTTTTTTCTCCCATAAAAATCCCCCCGCCCCCAATATATATTTTTTTTCACCCCCTGGCAAATGTTGTTAATACTGCTATTGCTATGTGGCAAATTAAATGTTCAGTAGTACCCAAAGCTCCACCACCCGCGTCCACTAGTTAAGCTAATAACAAGACCCCTATGATATTTTCATTGTAGAACACCCACACTTTTAGTTTACTTTAAGACCATTTTGGTGTCCCGTGTTACCCATTCTCAAATACCCATTTGTGAGTATCGAAATCTTGTAGAAAACTTTTGCATGGTATGGATCGATGATGCGCTTTCTGTGTTGGGATAGACTCTATGAATTAGTTAGGCTCTTTAAAGTATTCATAATAGTAAAAAACAAGGATAGTGAGAAAACTTGCATATATTAGGTTTGTGAGGTTTTTCACACTGTATTCGTAGGTAGTGGACCAGGATTGGCTTATTTGATTTGATGCACGTAACCTGAACAATGGAATTATGAGCACCAATTCTTGATGGGTACACTAGTCTATGGTTTTGCAGGTAAAAAAGAAATAGTTCAAAGTGACAATGGCATGTCAACTATAAGGAGAAGTCAGAACCTGTTAGGATTACATTTTGCTACATTATGGACTGTGAGCCACCATATTCTCAAGATACAAAGAGTTCTATGATGTTGGATTCAAACCCTAAAGTGATTACCGGAAAAGAAGGTTGATGAAGATCCAAAAAAAGAAAGTGAATGTAATGATCAAGAGAATGAAGATAATGTTAACAATACTAACAATGTTAATGCTGCTGGCACAAATGAGGTTAATGTTGTTGGTGGAAAACAGGCGCTATTGAACTTCACATTGGATCCAAATATGTCTGCTTTGGAAGATTATAGCATATTTGACTTTCTAAATAGTGAATGATGAAGTTGATGGTTGCAATGACTGACAATGAACAAATTTAGATACAACATCCAAGTCAGTCTATTCTAACTACAAGATTCATAAAGTTCATCCTCTTAATCAAGTGATTAGAGATTTGTAATTAGCTACACAAACAAGAGAAAGAAATTTTGTCAAAGAATTTAGTTGGGAACCATTGGGTTTTTTTGTACTGATTCAACAAAGAACAAACCATAAAGACCTTCAAAACTTGCTTGTTTGATTGCTTTTTATCCCATGAAGACCCAAAAAAGGTATTTCATGCATTTAAAGGATTCAAGCTGATTAGAGGCTTTATGCAGGAAGTGCATTCTACAAGTTCAAGTTTACAAGAAGTATGGACTTTAGCTTGATTTACCATATGGAAAAAGGTGATATCAGGCTCTCTAAATGGGCTTTTCAGGAATAAAAAGGATGTACAGGGGAAATGTGATAGAATAAAAGCAAGATTGTTGCTCATGGGTTCAAACATGATGAGGGATTGACTATGTTGTCGTCTTTATCCCTATTGCAAGATTTGAATAGCTCAATGTAGGCTATTTTTAGCTTATGCTTTTTTCATTTCTTTAAAAGATGTTATAGGTGTTCATATGGATGTAAAAAGAGGCTTTTTTTCTATGGAAGATTGAACAAGAGGTTGTATGTATGTGAACAACTGGATTTGAAGATCCATAACTTTCCTAATAGAGTTTTACACAGGTTTAAAAAAGCACTGTATGGACTACTTCAAGCTCTAGAGTCTTGGTATTGAAAAACCTTGTACACACACTTCTGTTAGACAATCGGATTTCAAAGACTGGAAAGCATTGAGACGACAAGAAATTATTCATCAATATGGGCACAAAGGTCGATATTTGCTGGTCTAAGTTTATGTGGATGATATTATTTTTGGTTCAACAAAGAAGGAGCTTTGCATTGCATTTAAGAAGTTGATGCATGAGAAATTTCAAATGAGCTCTATGGGAGAACTTACATTCTTATTGGGATTACAAGTGAAGCAGAAGAAGGATGACATATTTATTAGTTAAGATAAATATGTTGTTAATAATTTATAAAAGAAATTTAGGTTTACAGATGGTCAAGACCGCAAGGCAATCCTATGCCGAAACTCAAAAGCCTCTGCTCAAGGATGAAGATGGTGAAGAAGTGGATGTTCATATGTATAGGTCAATGATTAGTTCATTGATGTATCTTACATCTTCAAGACCTGACGTCATGTTTGCAGTGTGTGCCTGTGCTGGATACCAAGTCAATCTAAAAGTTTCTAATCTTCATGCTGTGAAAAAGGATTTTTAGGTACTTAAAAGGTCAAACTAAAATTGGGCTTTGGTATCTAACAGATCTTCTTTTGATTTGGTAGCATACCGTGATAGTGTTTATGCTGGGTATGCTTGGATAGGGAAGTCAAAAAGGAGGTTTTTCAATTGCTTTGTTGTGATTAATTTCATGGTAGTGCAATGAAACAGACATGGTGGTGTCGGTTGCGGTTGCAAATTACTATAACAGAAGCTTGAGTATGTGGCTCTTCAAGTTGCCGTGGATAAGTGCTTTGGATTTGAATACAACTTATCTTGCATATCGATAGGTATATTTTATGCATACGCCAAAATCTTTAAGATTGACAATTACAGTACTATTTGCATTAATTAAGAAATGTTCATGTTTTTCATTAAAAAAAAAGCTTTAGCAGATCGACATCATTTTATTAGAGTGTGACAATTGAAATGTATTTGATTGTCAAATGGTCAAGATCTATATGACTATTAGGTTGCAGATTTGATTCATTAAGCTTTTGATGTAAAGTTGATTTCAATATTTAATTGTTAGTATTGGATTGCTAAATCTTGTAAGTCTTTTATCCTTTTTTGTTTTTGTAGAGGCAGTTTACCAAAGGTGTTTATGTATGAGTGTTGGAGTACGAGTAATATATTTATGTCATTTAAAAGTTTCATTCCTTCGTCGTCTAGAACGTCGTGTTTATTTTTGAGATATTAATTGAATACTGATGGTTTTAGCTCTTATGTGCTGATGAGAGTTTGTTTAATGTTTGTTATTAAGAGACTTATTACTGTATAGTGGTATAAGTTATTTTGTGATAATTGTAAAAAGTGCTTATGGCTTGTAGTTTTTCGCTTTGGTATTTTGGACTTAGTGATCATTTTGTAATAGTCAGAAATAGGACGCTTAGAAGAATATAAGAATTAATAGTGTTATGAAGTTTGATGATGGAAAACCTTGTTGTAGAAAGGAGATTGGTAGTTTAATTGGTGATGAATAGTGTGCTAAAGTTAATGTGATAGAAGTAAGACTCTTACTAATGCTGGGTGAAGTTAATACCGTGACGGGTATTTTCTATAAATACTTTCAATTTTGGGTGTTCACGCTTAAGCGAGATCTGCATTTAATCACATTTCCTACTCTTTACAAAAATTCTCTCTAACTACAATCCCTAACTCAATTTTTTATTACGCATTATCAAAAAACCACAACATTAATGTAACGGACTCTATAGTTTGCTGTGAGTATCACTATATATTTTGGTCGCTTTTTATGTCTCTTAAACCTATCTATGAGTTTTCAGTCGATGGATTTGAACAAATGTGGATTTTTTGAAGGCACTACCTCTATACTGGCAATGCTATTAACGATTAATTATCTACTTTATATTTCTGTGAAACTTGAACAATTGGTATAATGGCTCCCCCCTTCAACTATGGTCAAATAAATATCAATGGGGGAAGCACAGATACATCCATAGTAGAATTGGCAAGGAAAAATTAATCGCGCGTCACTGACTTACCTGTAGAAAGGGAATCTTCAACTAGCAGATGAGGAAGGTGTTGATTTTTTACCGAATTCTACCATTTTTGAACAACTTACACTGATGGGGTATGAGAAAATTTCATAAAAACTAACTTTTTATAAACCATTCTTTTCCCCATAATGGAAATTTCGAATTCATACTATTTTACAGTGTCTAAGTCCAAAGACCACTGCATGGAATGAGTTTAATAGTACTATGGCATCTGCCATTATCTGTTTAGCTACAATACTGAAAATTTAAATTTTCAAATTCTCATTTTTGAAGTTATGATTAGGAAACTTGATAACATTTGTCTTGGCAAATTTTTGATGTAAAATTTTTGATATATCTAAGGTTTGTACAAGTGTTTTTGGATAAGCAACTGGATGGGATGTCAACTCATAATGGAATTTATATTGCACCCTCTCACACTAAGAAGATATTTAGAAATATGAAGAGGGTAGGCAAAGGTTTTTCTGGTAGAGAAACACCTTTATTTCCAACAATGGTGGTACAAAACCAATCTGAATTGGGTGAAGGTTCAGTAATGCCCACTGATCCCCATCACACACCCACCATTATTCAACCATCAACTCAACCTCAAAAGACTCAACAACCTAGGAAGCCTAAGAGAAAGGACACTCAGGTACCTCAGCCTAGTGGTCCTACAGACATTGTTGTAGATGAGGTTGTCCATAAGAAGTCGGGTGACAGTTTGGTAAAGGCTGCCACTACTGCTTCTAGCTTAGACGCAGAGCAGGATAGTGGTAACATAACTAAGACCCGATCCAAGGCAACACCTAATGAATCTAGTTCCCTAGGAACTACTTCAGGTGGTGGTCCCAGGTGCCAAAAAACCTTGGGGATACTATTGCTCAAACTAGGTTTGAGAATGTATCTAAACTTTCCAATGATTCACTGCTCGCAAAAGGTAACGCCCTTCGAAGTGGTAAAGATAGTCTTAAACTAAAGGAATTGATGGAATTATGTACCAATTTACAAACAAGGGTTCTTGATTTAGAGAAGACAAAGACCACTCAACAAAATGAAA
>BQNB010176101.1:0-13095 GCA_026074375.1 Tanacetum coccineum
GGAGAGCGGGATAGCAAGACATTTGACAGTTGCAGGAACTCCGCAACAGAATGGTCTAGCTGAACGAATGAACATGACGCTCTTGAACAAGGTTAGGTGTTTACTGATTCAGTCTGGTTTGCCAGATTCGTTCTGGGCAGAAGCAACGGTGACGGCAGCATATTTGATCAATAGGTCTCCATCTACAGCATTGGAGAAGAAGACACCTATGGATTTATGGTCAGGACATCCGGCGAATTACGAGATGTTGAGGATATTTGGTTGCAGAAGCTCAAGCCTAGAGCTATAAAATGCATATTCATGGGGTATCCTGATGTTGTGAAGGGATACAGATTATGGAGGTTAGATGATGTCAAACCAAAGATAATCATAAGCAGGGATGTGGTGTTTAATGAGAGTCTCATGTATAAGGATACTCTCAAGGGTGTTGGTGCTGCAGATTCTGGGAAGGGAGTTGAGTTTGAGGTGGAACTTCAAGGCAGTAGGGTCGAACCAACTGTGGATCCTCATACTAGGGAAAATCCAGAGAATGAAGATGAGGAACAAGATAAAGGGCCTCAATAACAGAATCTGGACAACTATGTTCTGGTGCGTGATAGAGCAAAAAAGAACAACTACTATACCTGCAAGGTATAGGGATAAAGGTAATGTATCATTGTCTAGACCATCAGGGTCTAAGGTAGATGATATGGCGGCTTATGCAGTTGCTATTGCTAAGGAAGAAGATACACATGAACCAATCACTTTCCAGGATGCGATTAATTCATCTGAAAATGATGAGTGGGTTCGTGCTATGAAGGAAGAGATGAGTTCTTTAAAGAAGAATCATACTTAGGAGCTGGTCGATCAACCACCTGGTCAGAAGCTGGTAAGCTGCAAGTGGTTGTATAAGATTAAAGAAGGGATTGAAGGCGTTCAGAAACCAAGGTACAAAGCAAGGCTGGTAGCTCGGGGGTTTACACAACGAGCAGGGATTGACTACAATGAGGTTTTTTCACCTGTGGTTCGACATACATCTATTAGGGTGATTCTCTTGTGAAGATTACGAGTTGGAACAACTTGATGTGAAGACGGCGTTTTTGCATGGTAATTTTGAAGAAACCATTTATATGAGGCAGCCACTTGGTTTTGAAGAAGGAACAGGCAACAAGGTATGTTTGTTGAAGAAATCTCTTTATGGTCTTAAGCAGTCCCCAAGGCAGTGGTACAAACGGTTTGATGTGTATATGATCAGCAATGGGTTCAGCCGCAGCAACTATGATACTATAAAAGGAACGGGCTCGATGGCATTGTTGAGATATCAACAAAACACCAACAGCCGTATCAGTATAGTTTTTATGTTTGTCAAAGTCGATGAGAAAAGCTTCAAGGTGTAAACCCTCAGTACTAAGTTAAGGGTACTCGTTATGATTAATCTAATAATATTGGGGGGGAAAAGGGCGTTTAGTTTATATCTTTGTTGTTCTCAAAGATTTATTATTCATTGATAATACTCTTCTAGAGTATTAAGGTGTAGATTCTGCATACATTTTAATATACATACAAAGTTTCTACAACAATTTATTTTGGATTTATCCAAGGTAATTTAACCTTAGAAACTAAGAATCGATCTAGGTTTGGGATCAACATGTCAGTGCTTTGCTTGAGAAACTTTGATCTAGAAGGACATGGAGCAGATGAATCTAAAATAGACGGTCTACTACTATTAAGAAACTTCTTTACCCGACTCAAATTAGTATGAGTATGAGGATTGTGGGTCCATTTGGATTAAGCAGTACTTCCAGATCCAAGACTATGCACTCTGGACGTGATTGATAGAAAATGGTGATTCATTGGTCTCGGTATTCAAAACATCTCGGAGAGATGGCATTACAGTTACATAGGTCATACACCTGCAATAGCAAAAGAAAAAGACAAATAAAAAGAATGATGTCAAGTAGGTGTTTGTTACTCATGGCACTTCCAAATGAACATCAGCCACATTCTCAGTATCAGATGCTAAATTCTTATGTTTGCTACTATTGAAACAAGATTTGGAATAGGTAATGCAGTACAAAAAACTCAAAAACTCACTCTGAAGCAATGATGAGATTTTCAGTACAACAAGTGTAGAGACTCTTGACTCTATTTTCAATAGGCTTCAGAAGATTGTCAGTAGGCTTGCTATCTTGGGTGTGATCATTGCACAAGAAGATTTAAACTTAAAAATTTTAAGCAGCTTACTACCTGAGTGGAACACTCATGTAGTTGTTTGGATGAATAAGCCTGAGGTTGAGACTATGAGTATAGATGATTTGTACAACAATTTCAAAAATTGTTGAACAAAGGTAAAGAAAACTGTTTGTACATCTAGTGTGGTGGAAAACTTGGCCTTATGACTGCACTAGTTCTTAGCAAGACCATGAATGCAAACCACTGTTTGTTCACAAGTTAGTTGCTGCTAGCCATAGGTGTTAATATGTCCAGTCACATGTTTGCACTGCAAGTGTCACGTGGATAATACTGTGTGGCTTTCATGGTTGAAAATCCGAATGGTTCTAATGTCCTACATCAGGACTTAGAGCAAATTAATGAGATGAGATTCGGAAAGCAATTAGGAGTGAAGGTGGAAGCTCTCTTTGTAAGTGGAGAGAGCAAGAAGCTAGTACTATCAGTGGACAAGCAAGAAAGATTTTTCATTAATGTAATGATATTGCTGGATAGATAAATTTAAGGTGGAGGTACAACTGTCTAAGTGTTGGGACACTTTGCCAGGGAGTGCAGAGCACCAAGAAGTAAGGAAGGTCAGTTCAGAAATCAAGACAACACCAGGAAGCAAGGAAACAATGAAGACACTTCAAAGGCAATGTTGGCTATTGATGGTGTAGGTTTTGATTGGAGTGACATGGCACAAGAACAAGTTCAGACAAACATGGCTCTAATGACATTTTTAGACTCAGAGGTATACACTGATAAAACTTGCTCTAAAACTTGTCTAAAAAACTATGAAATTCTTAAGAAACAATATGATGATTTGCTTGCTAAACTCATAATAACTGAAATTTAAGGGCAACTACTGTATAACAAGAGGATAGATATTGTTGAGGCACAACTTGTCACATATAGGAAGAATGAGGTTCTTTTTAGTGAAGAAGTTGTTGTCCTTAAAAGAGAAGTAGGATCCAAACAATATGAAATTAATATGCTTAAAACAGAGTTTGAAAAAGTTAAGCAAGAAAAAGATGGCATTGATTTTAAAATTGAGAAATTTGATAAGGCCACAAAAGACTTAGATCAGCTGTTAGAAAGTCAGATAACTGACAAAAGTAAAAGGGTTTGGATGATAGTGTAGTTTCCTCCACCCTATCCTTTAATTTAGAATAGACCCTACAAAGCTAGATCTGTCTTATTCTGGTCTTGATGAATTCAAAGAGCCTGAATTCAAAGGTTATGGTCCTGAGAATAGTAAGCAAGACTCTAATGTTGTTTGTAAAAATGAATCAGATAAATCTAAGGAAAATTCTAATAAGTCTTTAGTAAAAGAACAAGTATCACATGACAAAAGTAACCTTGTTGAAGGCTATGGACCTAACACTAGTAAGAGTGTTAGTGAAGTAGAACCTACGAAAGTTAGGAAGAATAATGGTGCCCCAATTATTGAGGATTGGGTGTCAGATGATGAGGAACAAGATGAGTTTAAGCCTAAGTCTGAAAAGAAATCTGTTATTCCTACTACTGCTAAGAAAGAATTTGCAAAACCTGAAAATCATGTAAAACCATTTAAAAAGTCAGTTAGGTATGCAGAAATGTATAGATCATAATCTCCTAGGGGGAATCAGAGGAATTGGAATGGACAGAAGTCCAATCAACTAGGAAAAGATTTTGTGATGTATAACAAGGCTTGCTATATATGTGGAAGTTTTAATCATTTGCAGATTAATTGTCATAATCATCAAAGAACACAGTTTTTTGTTACAAACTGGCCTCACCTCAGTTAATACTGTTAGGCCAGTTAATACTACTCACCCCAAAACAGCAGTTCATAGTGCTAAATCAAAGACACATTTTTTAAAACAAGCACAATCAACTGCTAAGAGGCCTTTTTATAAGCAAACAACATTAACTAGAAGATCTGTGCATGAAGCAAAGAGGCACTATTATACTGGAAGGAATTATGCAGTTAATACTGCTAGGTCTTATTCAGGACAAGTTAATGTTGTTAGGGTAAAAGGGGTTAATGTTGTAAAGTCCTCAGCATATTGGGTTTGGAGACCTACCAAATCTAATGGTGCATCACTTTCTTTTAAAAGATACAACTATATTGATACACGAGGCAGATCCAAGTCAGTAATGGCTTGGGTCCCCAAAGGAATCTAATTTCCTTATTCTTTTGTGCAGGGCAAGCCACAACATGATCATAAATGATTTGTTGACAGTGGACGCTCAAAGCACATGACTGGTAACATAGCTTGTAACACCCCCAAAATGGGTCGCAGCGGAATAAGGATCCGAGAGCGTTACTTCATAATAACATTGCACAAGACATGAGAGAACGACCACTAAACGTGTCGTTTGAAAATGATACATTGGATTTAATAAACTATTGTTACAAAAGCTCAACGGCTAAACTTGTTCATTCTTGAAAATGCAAAGATTTTTCTACATGATAAATATCCCCAAAATGTGATGCACGTAAATCTTTATAGAAATGACTCCACAATGTAGACCACCAATGTATCCTCTTTTCTTGTATCTTATTAACCTGAGAAAAACATGATTAAAACGGCCAACATAAAGATAGTGAATTCATAGGTTTATATATGTATAAATCCAGACCGTAAGATTTCCCCGTGATAAATATCACAAAATGCCATTACGTTTCCCTAAGCTCATGATACTGAAGCTAGACATATATGAATACAATATAAATATTGCCTACATTGCCCATGATGATGTTCAACCCGAAACATCCCAAAATCGACATGCTATAACGTTCGTTCCCGGTGATAGCTAGTCACCCGAACGGGGAGGTCAATCCCAAATAGATCTATTTACAACACTCGCGCTCCATCTAGAAAATTAACAGTTATGATAAAGGGGCATATTGGGTTCAAGCTACTTAGGCAAAACGTAATCATTATATAAAAATGTCCACTTGCGTTCAATTATAAAACAAAGCATGTTTCTCACCCCAAAACTTGTAAATCAATATAATTGTAAAAACGTGGGGCTATGAACTCACCTTGATCAACGATCACGATTGAATAAGCCAAATAAATCACAAACGAAGCAGTAACGATCTTGATCACGACCTATAATTACGTCGCTCGATTATAATACGTACAAAATACGATCAACAGGGCGTACGTCGTTACGATGAAATTATGTATATTTATATATATACATACATATATGTGATGAGAAATCTACTTGCGCGTCCTAAACCTTAACACTTAGTATATTTTAAATACTATTTTCCATCCATTCTTAAGTTATATCAATTTATTGAAAACTTTATATTTTCGGAAAATTACTATTTTTAGTAAGTCTCGTCATTCTATAATATTTATTTATCTCGTCGGACTTTCGACGCTTAATCCATCATTAATTTCTAATATTGAAATTACATCTCTAACATTAAACAAAAGTTACTATTTTTAAACTTTCCATTTTTTTAGGACCGAACAATGATCTCAAAATATATTAAATATATTTACTTCCAATAATACATTAATCGATATTATTTTATTAATCGATACTACTTTCATAACGCGTTAACGTGTATTAAAATCTTCATTGACTTTTACGTTTGACTTTTATAAAGTATATTTATTTTACAAGTCTGACCCGACCAAAACGACCCACTAAATCACATTTTCACGATTCGGGTTCTAAAGAAAATTTATGCGAAACGATATTCTGAACAACTTTTTAGTTTTAGCCGAGACCTGAAACATGACGGGAAATGACCAAAATACCCTTACGAGAATCTGCTGAACTTTTTTTTTATTAAAAATGCAGAAGTCTGACTTCCGATTTTGACCCGTTATGTCACATTTTTACGACTTTGACAGAAGAATTTTTTATGTAAAATACGGGGGGGTTTTCATTTTTCAGACAAGGTTCGTGTTCGTCAGAAGGCCGAAACGGATTCGAGTGCTCCAAAGGGCTCAACTAATAAATCTGTCAGGTTTTAATATTGAATTAAGTCGACTTATTTTTACTAAGTGTATGATCGATCATAGCTCTAGTTTCTTCGTTATTGGAGATGGAAGTTTTTCCCGATTGTATATCAAAAACGTCCGTCTAGGAAGCTTATTATATTTCATAAACGAAAATTCAACTTTTCAAAATATGAACCCCGAAACATAGGTATTGTTTTCTGGTCAAAACGACCCGATACAAAATGCGTTAAAACTAGTTTTCGACCCAAAAACTCATCAAAAATACATCCAATATACCTTAGCCAATCCTTCAAAACACCTTAGGTTATCATAGTAAGGATGTGTGTATGCTTGTATGGTCTTAGAAAATCAAGCTATGGATTGTCTAATCAGGGTGTTTGTAGCCGTGGCTATGTAAGAGCCAAAAGAGAGAGATAAGTTGATTTTTGGTAAATGGAAATGTGTTGTGTCTTGCTATAACTTGTATGTATGTAATATATATGTAAAAAGGTAGTCAAAGGTAGTAAACAAAGACCAAGACTATGCAAGAGAGGGGGGTTGGCTGGTCAAGGGACAAAGGGGAGGAAATTAGGGGTCTTTGGTCAAAATAACATGATCTAGTCCAAGCCTTAATGAGTTGGTGTAGTACAAAGCTTCAAGTGGTTCATTTGTGTGCTCCTTGTCTCCCTAGACTCAATATACATGAAATTTATGGGGGGAGTATATGTTGTGTTTTTTATATTTAACAAATATCTTGTATCATTTACAAGTTACAAGTTGTAGTTTTTAGTTATAAAGGTATAACTTGAAATGTATAAGTCTTGTTTTATTTTTCTTATGTACAAAGTGACTAATAATATTAACTTGGGTAAAGTTTAACAAAACTTTGAGTGTTGAATGTAAAAATAAGTATTTGTTGAAGCGTAGATTAATTGTGGTGGTTCCGGGTATGCCTAAACGTATTTTATCGCGAAACGTAATCACTTTATGCAACCAATAAAAATACAATGAACAAAGTTAATAATTATCCTCAAAATAATTACTTAACACTTGCTTGATGTAAACATTTAATTGTTTGATGCCCGTTTACATTGAACGATAATTTTTAGCTTACGCGATTTAACTTAACGATTACGATTTAAAAGCAAACGCGTACAATATTAAAAATAAATAGTGAATTTATTGACGGCGTCAATGACCCTAAAACACGGGGTGTTATAGTCTCCCCCCGTTAAGTGAGCCTTGTCCTCAAGGCTTAAGACGCGGCACTTGACGATGGTGCGGTCTTTGTGAAGAGGTGTGGGTAAAAAAAAAATTATTTAATACTTACTTGACGTAAACATTAATTAGTTTGACGCCCGTTTACGTTGTATGAGTATATTTAACTTACGCGATTTAACCAAATGACGCGAAATAAAAGTGAACACGTAAAAGTCCAAAATAAATAGTTGATTGTCGAAGTCGTAAAAGATGTGAAAATGTGGGTTGTCACACAAAATACGATCCAAGCCCAAAACTAAAGTCCATTTATATACATAAGCTCATACTAATAAGTAGAAAATAACTCAGACCACATTATGCCAACAAATAAGCCACGGCTCATTTGTGCTTATTGGGCCGTGAGCCCAAGAGCTCAAAAATCAAGTCTGTAAGCTTAAAAATAAGCTAGTATGCTACGTATAGTATTTGGTTACTACCATAAGCTATAAAAATAGTCCACGAACATACGCCATACCACGAAAATATTCAAAATCACTTCCCTTGTGATTTTAAAAGAAGACGTGAGCATATAAGCTCAAAATAAGCCACAAAAAGCCTACAAACTAAGCTATACAAGCTATTATACAAAATAATATATCTAGCAATATATGTTTTTCAACCATCATGACCACAATATTAAAACTAACAAAACCTTATCCTTGTTTCATTTTATTCGAACCCCAAATGCACCCTATATGTCTGTTTTGTTTCCAAAAATCGATTTTTACGACGATCAACTTGTACAACTAACATCTATGCATCAATATAAACCCAAAAGGACAAACGAAATTTAAATTTGGAAACTTACAAGAAAATCTTCAAAAATGTAGATTTTGACACGAACCGGGCAACCCAAACGTTGTTTAAAATAATACCCGTACACTTGTATCAACCCGTAGTATCTCGTTCTTGATCAAAGTTGGAAAATTTATGGTGGTTTGTGGTGGTTTTGGGTGGCGGATGAACACACACACACACACATATAAGTGTGTGTTTTGTTTTTTTTGAAAATGAAAAAGGATTATGAGAAATGGTGAATGGAAAGCATCTTATGTACAACCTTGGGACAAGATTAGATAAAATTAAGCCACCATGTCTCCCTCCCCTTATCTATAACCAGTTAGGGATCCTAGGGGGTCTCAGGTTCTTCTTTTCGTGTCGGGATCACTTAAAAGCTCGTAAAACTCAACCGTAAATTATTTTCTAAAGTTAATAAGTATTTTTATTCACTTTAAAAATACTTTTCCAATAACCTAGAGTATTTACATGACATATTTACACTTTAAACCCTTCAAAACTCATTTGGACATTAGCGGACGTGTCAGGACTCGTTTTTCGGCATTTCTCAAATTTTCGGGTTAACCACCCGGAATGCAAATAACATAATAATAACCTCTAAAAATGATTATTATTCACAAGTAACCATAAATTACCACAATTCTCATAAGATCACCACCGTCAACACAGTACAACATTTGAATAAACTGACAAACGTCAAATAGTCAAAGGACTAAAAATGAAATATTCAGAACACAAAAGGGTAAAGGTTACATTCTACCCCTTTAAAAGAATTTCGACCCCAAAATTCAACTACTAACATCACTAAAAAATGCGGGTACTTAAGTTTCATATGATCTTCACGTTCCCACGTGAATTCAGGACCACGTTTCAAATTCCACCGAACCTTGACGATGGCAATCCTACTACGCTTCAGCTTCTTGAACTCTCTTTCCAAAATTTCCACAGGCTCTTCTATAAAATTTAACTTAGCATCAACTTGGATCTCATCCAAGGGCACTTGCAGTGTTGGATCAGCCAAACACTTCTTAAGGTTCGACACGTAGAACGTGTCATGAACACCATCTAACTTCTCATGTAAATCTAATATGTAGGCTACATGCCTACTTTTTCAATAATCTCAAAAGGTCCAACAAATCTAGGTGCTAGTTTCCCTTTCTTTTCAAAGCGTACCATACCTTTCCAAGGCGACACTTTGAGCAAAACATAGTCACCTACACTAAACTTGTTAGGAACACGAAAGTGTCGATCACTTCCATAGATAACTGTAGTTAGCTCGTTAAGTTAATTTTTTGAAACTTACTAGGCTAGTTAGCTAAAGCCCATGGACAAACCCATGAAGGCCCAAGCCCACGATCTATTTTAAGTATATAAACACCTCTCCATGCCTTGGAGAGGTGGTTGGTTGTTCATTTTTCACACATCATAATACATTTCTATCTTATGTTTACTTTCTCTCTCTAAGTGTTCATCTAACCTTTTCTCTCACTAAAACAACCTCTCTTCTCTCATCAAGTATGTTATCAGATTAGTCTACAATTGGTATCAAGAGCCATGGAGTGGTGTGCTTAGTTTTTTTGTGTTTGTTTTTGGTTTATTTTCTTTTACTTGTCCGTTCGTCCTTTTTCTTTCTTTTTTCTTTGTTTTCGAAGCCCTTGTGTACACTAAAAGATCATTTACCTTGGTAAATTTGATCTAGTATCTTTAGGATATAGGTGTACAAGCTTTGAATCAAGAAAAATATCATTTTTAGTCATCTTTGTGTTCGAAAACTTTAGAAAGAACAAAATCTTGATTTTAAATTTTTCGGCTTAAAAACCTTAAAGTTTTCATTTTTCTTGTTCCTATAGGTTTAGTAACACTAGTTGTACAAGTATTTTTGCAAAACAACCATAAAAATGTGTCTTTTGTGTTTTAAAATTGTTGGGTTTTGAAATAGTGTACACCAAACATATGAAACCGAACAACTGAAGTTGAACAGCTAAAGTCGAACAACTGAAGTCGAACAAATGAAGTCAAAAAACTGAATTCGAACAACTGAAGTCAAACAACTAAAACCGAACAACTGAAACCGAACAACTGAAGTCGAACAACTAAAGTCGAACAACTGAAGTCGAACAACTGAAGTCGAACAATTGAAGTCGAACAACTGAAGTCGAACAACTGAAGTCGAACAACTGAAGTCGAACAACTGAAGTCGAACAACTGAAGTCGAACAACTTAAGTCGAACAACTGAAGTCGAACAACTGAAGTCGAACAACTGAAGTAGAACAACTGAAGTCGAACAACTAACACTAAGTTGAAACCGAACAACTCAAGTTTCCAAATTACACGGTTTATTTCTTTGACTCGTAAAATCCCGTGAAACATTAACTTGTTTTCCAGGATTTGTCAAGAATTGTAAAATCCCATGTAGTTTCAAGAATTAAAACACTTAAAAGACAACTTAATCAAACACAATTTCTTTCTACCACCGTTCGATCAAACATTAATCTTTTAACATACAAATTTCTTAATGACGACTCTTGCTGATAAAGCGATTCTTTCGGGTGCTGACAATCGTCCACCTATGTTAGAAAAAGATATGTACGATTCTTGGAAAAGTAGAATGGAGCTATACATGATGAATAGACAACATGGATGAATGATCCTTGAATCCGTTGAAAATGATCCACTCGTCTAGCCTTCAATTAAGGAAAATGGAGTGACTAGACCAAAGAAATATTCTGAGTTATCTGCTACGGAAGCAATTCAAGCAGATTGTGATATCAAGGCAACAAATATCATTCTCCAAGGATTACCACCAGAGGTCTATGCATTGGTTAGCAATCATAAAGTCTCCAAGGAACTTTAGGAAAGAATTCAACTTCTCATGCAAGGAACTTCATTGACGAAACAGGAAAGAAGTGTAAGCTTTATGATGAATTCGATAAGTTTGCTTATAAGAAGGGGGAAACACTACGTGATTTCTACTTGAGATTTTCACTGCTACTCAATGACATGAACATCCACAATATGAAACCAGAACAATTTCAAGTGAACACTAAGTTTTTGAATACTCTTCCTCCTGAGTGGAGAAAATTTGTGACAGATGTCAAACTGGTCCAGGATCTGCACACAACTAATATTGATTAGCTTCATGCTTACTTGGGACAACACGAGTTTCATGCAAATGAAGTTCGTTCAATGCATGAACGCAATTCAGATCCGCTTGCTTTGGTTGCAACCCATTAGATGACCCAGTCTCCTTATCAAACTCATCAAAACTCATACCAAAACTCTCAATTTCAACCACAAGTTTCACCATATCAGTCTCCACAATATGGTTCACCTTATCAGTCTTAACAATAATCAAACAATCAATCATCAACACCTCTTTCAATCATGTATCCATCAAATAATTATCAATCATCTGTTCACCACAATGTTTATTCTTCATCATCATCCATTTCTCAATTGGAATATGCTCCCTCAGTTAACCAACAACCTGAATTTCCCCAACCAGACTCGGGTCTAATTGTTCCAGTGTTCCAGAAAGGTGATGATCCCATTGACGCCATTAATCACATGATGTCTTTCTTGACTGCTGTTGTCACTTCCCGCTATCCTACTACCAATAACCAGCTGAGAAATTCGTCAAATATTAGGCAACAAGCTACCATTAATGATGGGAGAGTAACCTTATAACCAATTCAGGGGAGACAAAATTCTTTTGCTACAGGTACGACTAGGACCTACACTCCAGGAGCAAGTGGAAGCAATTATAGGAAACAAATGACTGTTATTTGTTATAACTGCAAAGGGGAAGGACACATGTCCAAACAGTGCACCAAACCTAAAAGGAAACGGGATGATTCGTGGTTTAAGGATAAAGTATTGCTAGTACAAGCTCAAGAAAATGGTCAAATTATACATGAAGAGGAACTAGCATTTTTGAAAGATCCAGGAATAACAGAAGGACAAGCCACACAGACTGTCATTACTCATAATGTTGCTTATCAAGCCGATGATTTGGATGCATATCACTGCCAAAGTTGCTCTCATGGCGAATTTATCGCATTATGGTTCAGATGCTCTAGCTGAGGTACACAATCATGATAATGTAGATAAAAATATGATTAATCAAGCTGTGCAGGCGATGCCGTCTTCTGATAAATCGAATATTGTAAACTATTCAGAGACTGAAATAACCAGTGATAGCAATATCATTCCTTATTCTCAGTATGTGATTGAATCACAACAGGCAGCTGTTCAGAATTCTAACTCTTTTACACAACAAGATGCACTGATATTATCTATGATTGAACAACTGAAAACCCAAGTAGTTAATTGTACCAAGATAAATCTGGACAATAAAAGTGTCAATGATACTTTAACTGCTGAGCTTAAAAGATATAAGGAACAAGTTAATGTTTTGAAAGAAGGACAAAATGTTGATCTAAAAAGTAACGATAACATTTCAGATTCAAGTGCACAGTCTGTAGAGATTGATCGTCTTAAACAAACTCTTTCTGAACATTTAAAAGAAAAGGAATCTTTAATGCAAACAGTTACTCTTCTCAAAAAAGATTTTAAGAAAGAAGAATCTAGAAACATTGATTGAGAAATTACTTTAGAAAAGAAGATCAAACAGCTGGATATTATTGTTTATAAAAGAGATCAATCAGCACAAACTGTTCATATGTTGGTGAAACCTTAGTTTTTCTATGATCATACCACTAAACAAGCTCTAGGTTTTCAAAATCCTTTCTATCTGAAGAAAGCTCAGCAGTTGGAACCAAAGCTTTATGATGGTAATGTCATTAAGAATACTAGTGCTATTGTGATTCCTAACTCTGAAGAGACCCTAATGCTTGCTGAAGAGAGTCGTTCAAAAATGCTTTTAAAACAACA
>BQNB010176106.1:0-13094 GCA_026074375.1 Tanacetum coccineum
GAGTAAACTAAGAATTTAAACTATCAATTAAGCATCATAAGCACATAACAACTATAATAAGCATTATTAAACTAAACTAAGCAATAATAAGCAGTTAATAAGCAGTAATAAGCTGAAATTCAAAATTAAGCTATAAAAAGGAATTTGAGAACTTACAATAGCCTTTGCTCTAAACAAGGCTTTTCAAATGCTCTTATGAGCTAATCAACAAGCTCTAGCTTATCATAGATAAGCTAGTGAGGTCCTGAAAACCCATCCATGTCTGGTTTCCCTTCCAAATTTAAGCTGAGGTAATTTTAGGAGTGAATTTGAGTAACAATAAGCTCATTTAAGCTTTAAGAGCTTAAATGAGAATGTAGCTTGCTTATGTAGAGATTAAGACAGATTATTAAAAACTGTTTGATCAATTAAGAGCTTATTAAACCAAATTGCTTATTAAGTAAAGTAGAATTCAACATAAGATTAAAAAGTGAACTACAAATTTTATTAATGAAAACAGATTACAATGTTTTTAAATGAAGATTACAAAGACTTAAATGACAATAATCTAGAAAATTACAATAAGCTAAAACTATTTTTACACTACTCCTATATTAAGCTAGATGATAATGTGAGTGAAGGAGATCTTGTATTTATAGGCTTGAGAAGAAGCTTCTGGGTCTCAAACGCTCCTTTTGATCTTTTAATCTCATGCGTCCATTTCTTGCAATCATTTGATCCTCATTCAAGGCCGTTTGATCAATAAGTGTGCACACGGATTGCCAGCGTGGCATTCCTTGTGTCAGAGGCTTTGTGCTTCTTTTACAAAGGATTTAGTGTAAATTTCTCATCATTTGGTGTGTTTGTTGTAAGCCCGCGTGTCATTCCCCTTGACATCTTGACCAATGAGAACTCTCTTGTGATGTTTCCTTTTGCTGACATGTAGCATAGCACTCGAATCTTTGTTCCACGTAGTCAATTGGGATTTACCCTTTGTTTTGAAGTAGGGTAAAACGGGAGAGATGATGAATAGTAAAAACAGAATTTCTCGCGCCTTTTCTTTCCTTTTTACAGCTTAGTTTGACCCAGGGGTTTGGGTTGTTGACTTGGGCCCGAGTATAAGGATTTGGGCCACAGGTTTGGTTAAATGGTTTTATAATTATAAGAGATAACGACCGTTATCCCTTTAATAAAAAAGAGATAACGATGTTAGGATTTAGGGACTTTTGATGAAAATGAGTTAACAATAAGGGCATTTTGGGTATTTTGAGGATTTTATCTTTTGTGACTTGACCAATGGTTGACCAAGGGTTGACTTTTGATGACCTTTTGCTAGAAACTTTCGGCTCTTGTGCACTTTATCCGTTCCCGTGTCCGTGTTTTTCCGGTTTTTACCGTTTTCTTGTAATTTTTGCACTATCCGTACCTACACATTCACAAACAACAAAATACACAAATACTAATATATTTTTGCACATTTTGATCATTTAAGGGCCATTTTGGATATAATAAGGATATGTGATTTCTCACATATCAATACGTTTCCATTATCAACTTAAAAACTTTTGTATCAAACAATCAATCAAGTTTTTTACACTACAATAACTATACTAAAGAATATCAAACAAACAATATCATCACACCATAATATATAACACAAACATAGATGAAATGCAAATATAAATATAAAGCGATAAAGGCAAATATAAATGTAAAGCGATAAGTAAAAGAAAGCACAAACCGGACACGATGATTTATAGTGGTTCGGATACGAAGATCCTCTTCGCCCTACTCCACTCCCCGAGTACCCAACTCGAGAGTTACTTCACTAGATCAACAAGCTCCTTTAAGGCAGAGAAAACCATACAACGTCGCCTACACTTTATCCGGTACTAAGATAAATACCGAGTCCTACTTCGAGGTAGAACCAACTTAACGTCGCTTATACTTTATCCGGTACTAAGCTAAATATCGAGTCCTTCTTCGGGTACAACCAAACCCGTTATGTTTTATGGCCCAACATAACAAACCTTATGTTTTATAGCCTAAACATATAAACCACCTAACATCTAGTTTGTTGTATAATGATTGATACACAAATGTGTATAATGAAGATCTAAGACATAATTGTCAATTGGATGTAAAAGCCTAATCTAAAACATCAAGATCACTAAGCATGATGTTGTTGATGAAGATGACAAGTCTCTTGGCTGGTTGTGATAAATCTTCATATATGTAGGTATGTGTTGGATGATGATGGAAAAATCTCTAAGCTTGCTTGAATGGAGGATCATGTATCATCATGCTTGCAATAAATGAAAGTTAAACGCATTATGATCAAGGGTTATTAGGGTTTTGATGATATCATTAATTGTGTTTTTACATTATAAAAACTTATTTATAATGATCCTAAATGTGTGTAATAATATGGAAGAAAGGTCGTGAAAAGCTTAGGTGAAAAACTAAGCAAATGGGTGGTTTTTATAGAAAACCCAAAACTTAGCCGTCAAGGTGCCACGGATCCAGGGGATGGTGGATCCGTCTGCCTTTTAGGTGGATCCGTGGGTCGCACGGTCCAAATTTAAAATTGTTAGAAATATTTTTAAATCTTTTATGTACTTATAAAATCTGATTTGATTTTGTTCTAGAAGGAAAATCAATCTTAACATTAAAAAGGAAATATTTGTAAGATATGAAATATCTTATGAGATTTGTTTCCAAAAGTGGTTAATCATAATTTGTCTTATTCACTAATGTGATTAATCATTATTAAGTAAATGATTACTTAAAAGCATTTGTTTAGTGGTGATGTAAGTAAAACTTAAAAAGGTTTATTAAAAATGACTTAATGATAAAATGTGTTTTTAATCATTAGGCTAGTTTATAAAAACATGTAAATCATTTTTAGTGGTTTGTTAAATGGGTTGATCATAATGCAACTTAACAAACATATTCGTACATTTTGTTGGAGCATGAGTAGACTCGAGACATCGAGAGGTGTTGATGAATGTATGCGTTGACGAGTTGTGGTCACGCGTAACTTGCACATTTTACGTTATGTATTCTAAGTTACTTGTTTGTCGTTATTAAAATCAAAGGACTTGTTTAGTTTAAATATCGGAATATTTGCACTAACAGAGGCCGAGAAAACAAATAAGATTATTAAGGCTGTCAAGGAAGAAAATGATTTGAAGAAAATGACTTTTTGAAAACGGAACTTAATTAATACAAGGCAAGTGTTCGGTTTTTTGAAAGTGAATTAAAAAACAAGTATGACTATATGCAAGCATACAATGAGGCTTTGAATCGAGAAAAGAAGTTAAAAGATCAATTGCAAACATAATTTCTTCTTGAAAAACAAAAAACTCGATGCTCTTGAAAAAGAAAAACATGAGTTAATAATTCAAGTTTCACATCTTAAATAAATCTTTCGCGTCTAGATCAAGAGCAAGAGTCTTTGAAGGAACATTTTCAGAAAGGAGAGGACAAATATTTGGATGAATTTCTTGATTTGTAAGAGAAAGTCAAACGTAATGAAAATATCATTTATAAAACCGGTCAAACGATTCAAATGATTCAAATGCTTGCTCCTAAGTCTCATTCGCTTTATAATCATGTTTGAAAACTTGGGTTAGGGTATGAAAATCCTTGTCTTCTTAAGAAATCCGTTGCACAAAATACGAAGTTGTATAATGCTAATTTTCTTTGTGATACAAAAGTTCGTGTTTCTGTTTATGATTATGAGGATACTCTTAAGAATGCTGAAAATAGTCGATCAAAAATGAAAGAAAAACAATCAAATGAAAAATTCAAAAAATGAAAATAAATCTAATTGATTAAATGAGCTTGAATAGTCTTTATGAACGTTTTCTCCACACATGTAATTTCTCCAGAACAAACGTATTTTTCAGAACCTTCCACTTCAAATAAAACTCCTTAGAAACCAAGTGTTCAAAAGTCGAGTTCACCTCCGTAAAAAATGCAACCTCCGTCAAAAATGCCAAAACATAGTCAAATGAAAAGATATTTCGACACACTTGAGTATGATTTTAAACGTTTTGAAAGTGTTTCAAAGATAAACTTGCTGTAAATGGCTCAAATTTTGGATGAGGTTAGTACACTAAATTCTAATATGTTTTTAAAAGGTGGTGAACCGATTAATGATCACTTAAATTTGTGCGTAGATGATCACTTATTGTTATGATGTCAACCGAACAAAGAATCTTAAGTAAATAAAAAAATGTTAAACAAAACTACGCGTCTCATAGTGTGCTACCAATGCCAAAGTGAGGGAAAAACAAATCAATGTACTTTGGAGAATCTGATAGCACGACGAAGTTCCAACAAACAATCATTATTGAAATTATTGGATCTTTTTGCTGTGAAGCATCTATGTATATTTGCCTTGAACTCTAAGATAGAAATTTTAGGGTATCTTTTATTTCCTAGTTTTAACCTACCTATCCCACCCTGTCTAGAATGCCTGTAGTATATAACCACTAGCTCGAGAATGTCCGTAAACATACACATATAAAACACACTCAATAAATCCACCAACAAAAACATCATTTAGTTTAGTAGATTAAGGCACACTATTATTGCTAAAAGATCAGAAATGCAACTAAAGCGGCATTGAGAAAATGCATAATTGTTTTTGAAGAAGCCTATAAATTTCGAAATAGACAAAGACGGAGACCATAAAAACCATAAAGACAGCGCTGCGCGTTGCATTAGGCTGAAAGATGAAACAACCCAAAGCTTGTTTTCATCATACGAAATTTCATACGTAAAGAAAACCTCGTTAAACAAGTGTTCATTGTAAGAACGCTTCTGAAACCTCCGTTTTCGATCATCAAGTGGCGTGGATGCCAAACTGAGAACTGACCGACTAAGAGTTTTTTTGAGGTAATGCAAAAGAAAAAGAAGCTAGCTGCCGGAACCTTTTTTAGTTTTTGAAGTCACCCAACGCACAGTTTCAATTTATTGGAATTTGTAAATGTGTTTTGGTACATGAAAGTGCTTTAACCAAATGATCTTTACCCGGGTTAGAGTATTGCGAGATTGAATAAGAATGCGTCGCTCAGCAATTGGGTAGATTGAGTTCTTATTGTCAACAATCAAAGACGCTGATCAACGAGATGTGTAAATTGAAGCAAGCACAATCGATCATTATACCTAACTCACGTGGAATTGATATCTGTTACTAATATTGATCATTGCTTCCACATGAAAACTTAGTTTTCTTAAGCAACTCCCTCTGGGTCCTTTGTGCAACTGAAACGGAAAAAAAAGTAAGGAAATAAGCATTTGAGGCTCTATGAAGCATCAGCAACAGTCATATCAAAGGCTAGTGAAATAAAATCTTCATGTTTTAATATTGTTCAACATGCCAAGTTTATATGATACATTTTTTTAACATGCTCATGGTGAAGTTGGTTACGTACTATTGGTGTAAGATAAGAATATTAATTAACACAAAGCAAGGTAACTATTATACATTTAAATTTTGTTTGAACAAATGTTGTCTCATATTTTTTTTGGACTTTGAATGTATCCTATATATTTTGACTTACTATTAATAATGGATGTTTTGGAGTGAATGTTTCCTATATTTTCTATTAGAGTATGTACAGTTTTACAAGATCCCTATTATGTCACAAATTGGCAAAATACAAAAAGTTTATCTTGTTATTCACATCAGTATATACTTCTGGTACATGAAGACTAACACTAGTATGTGATGGAGGTGAAGTCGTAGTTATTGTTCATATCTTGAAGTTGTAAATTCTATTTTGATTTTCCATTAGCTGGCTTGGCATCCTTAAGTTAGATCTATGTTGCTTAATCAAAGAAAACAAAATCTCAACATAATGACTAAGCTTTATGACAGATGCTAGCTAAAGATGCAGACTTGTAGGCAATGTGTACATCCATTTGAATGTAGATGCTGGATAAGTAAAAAAAATGTATAGATTTTTATGTAACTATAATAGTGGTGGCAGTGATCAAACACGCACAGGTACATATTGAGAGAAATTTCATTGATATTCATCTTAACTGAAATACAGAAAATGTATAACAAAATTTCATTGATTTTTTCACATGTGAATATTTTCATATGTGAAGAAATGTTTTCGTAACAATCTACTTGTGAATTTCGAACTTTGGGTTTTAGGCCATACATTTTATGAGAGACAATAGTTACCATGATTTTAAGGCAAATACTCGTTTTAGGATATGAAAAAAGAACAATTGCAATAAGATTTGGAAAACCTATAATCATTGTAAAAATCATAATAAAGCATAAAAGAATAAGAATCTTATACATAGGAATAAACATGGTTAATAAAGTAACTCTTGTATGTATTCCATAAAGGCATTGCAACTAAAGCAGAAGACGTTAAACACAAAGCCAAGAAAAGGGACAAACAGATTAATGCACTTTCTTTCTGAGAATCTAATAGCAAATAATTCCTACAAACAATCGTAGTTGAGATTATAGGATATTTTTGTTGTGAAGAATCCATGCCACATTTTCTTGAACTCTCCGGTAGAAACCATATGGAATCTTTATGCGAGTACTATATAATCCACTAGAAGAATATTAGTACTACATTCACACACTGAACACACTCAGCAACACCAACATTAAAAAATTATCTAGGCATCCTATCACAAAGAAAGAGAAATGGCAACTAATGTGGCATCGATGCATTATGTTTTTTAAGGAACCCTTTCAATGTCGGAAATTAACAAAGAGCAGAGACCATACCATAAAAACTGCAGCTGCGCATTGCATAAGCCGAAAGATGAAACACCAAAAGTCTGTTTTCATCATACTAGAATTTCATTCACAAAGAAACCCTCAGTGAACAAAAGTTCATTGGCAATTACTGCATCCAAAAATCCCGTTCGATCTTCAAGTGAAAGGGATTACTAAACTGGGGACATAATAGGCCTCTATGCCAATGCAAAAGAGATAAAAACTCGTGGTTGCAGTTTGCTTGTTACCGAAGTCATGACACAGTTCAAAGGTATAGGCATTTGTAAAACTGCACAACGAAATGCTGTTAACCAGGGCAAGAATGTGGCAAGAATAAGAGTCCATTATTCAGCAATTGGGGTATTCGGTTCTTATAGTCAGCTATCAAAGATACCGATTAGCGCGGCATGTGAACTAATGCAAGCACAATCCTGACATTATACACATACACTCATGTGATGATCTTTGACTAGTAATGATCATTCCATTCACAGAGTACCTCAGTTTACTAGAGCTACTTCCTTTGCGTCCTTTTTGATGGAGATCCATCGATAGACAAGAATAAAAGTAAGGAAATAAGCATTTGAGGCTCTATGAAAATTATGTACGAGTAATATCAAAGGCTAGTCAATTAAATACCTTCATGTTTTTTTTGCGTAACCATGGTTTCCGGCCTTTTGGCCGACTATTAATTGATACATTTTCCTTGAACGTGCTTATGGGAAAGTGTCATTTATGCATGATTCCATTGATGTGAGGTAATATTATTAGTGTTCCAGGTGTTTGGAGTGAATGTTACATAGAATATGTGTAGCTTTACCAAATCCATACTAGTTCAAAGAATGAAAAAATCCAAAAACATTTATCTTGTTTATTCACATCGCTATATAGTTAGGTATAATAAAGACTAACTTAGTCCTCAGATCACGGTAAGTTTAGCCATTTACTGTCGAATTTTGAAATTTTTATTTTATAAATAAATAGTACAGACTGGCACGAGCATCCCAGCTCAAGACCTCAACTAAGTTCTATCCTTGTATGTCTCTTAATGAAAACAAAATCTCCACATAAAGAATATGCTACATGATGATGTTAATGATTCAATATTTATGGAAGAAAGACAAACGCATTTAAAAAGACAAATTCGTATGACATCCATTTGATCTGCTTAGAAGCTCAATAAGTAGCAATTTTTTGAATATTCTATATATTATCTATTGAGTTAACTACATAAATGGTCCTGTGGATATTTCCCCTTCACGGATTTTACGGATTAGTTCCTTTTTTTGTTACAAGACTTCATTGTGAGGTTTTGACTCCGTTACGGATCCAGTCCATTTTGCTCATTTCTGTTAATTATTATTGTTAAGTATGATGAAATGACCAACATGACCTCACACTTATCAATTTATACGGATGAGTCATAATGGTATTGATATACGTTATAGGTGAAACAGATTAGTCTAGATGATATCATTATACATGAGATGTTAAAAGGATGAGTCGAGGTGGTATCGTTATACAAGACATGTTAAACGAATGAATTGAGATGGTGTTGATATACATTAGAAGTGAAACAGATGAGTCGAGATGATATCATTATACATGAGATGTTAAACCGATGAGTCGATATAATATCGTTATACGAGACATATTAAACGGACGAGTCGAGGTGATATCGATATACATTAGATGTTAAACATATGTGTTGACATGGTATTGATATACATTAGATGTTAAACACATGAGTCGAGATGATATTGTTATACATGAGATGTTAAAAAGACGAGTCGATATGATATCGTTATACATGATATATTAAACGGATGAGTCGAGATGATATCGATATACAACAAATTTGACGCAAAAAGTTCCCGCCGAAAGCTCTTTTTTTACCATAGAAGCATATCTAGTTAACTCTTATCCGCACAACCAAGAACACATTACAAACTTTTGTCATCAAAACCACCAACATACACACTTTTATTATAAATATGTTGCCACATGAAGCTTTTGCGTGTCCTTGTGAACGAGGAAATGTGATTTTGCAAGAATCGCATCAACCTCACACCCGTGGTAAACTATATTATGCATGTCCTTTATCAAATGTGAAAAATTACATGTTTTATATTTGTGTAATATATAAATAATTTAATTAGTTGTTAAAAATAATTTTCTTTACTCTTTAACATCATCAGGAAAACGACTATGGATATAAAAAAATTATGGAAGGAGGAACGACTCCGTCTACTGGCCAGTTCTCCTAGAGCTCCAATGTCTCTAAGTTTTTCTACAAGACCTTCAACACCTCCAAGTTAGTCTTTGGGACCTTCTAGAAATGTAGAGTGCACAAACTACAAGTTCTTGATTCAACTGCACTACTTCACGAGCTTTATAATGACATGAAAAATTTGGTTTGGAGTAGTTTTTCATTTAGCCAAAGCAATTTAGCATTTGGAAGGTAATTCATATTCTTGAATGTTTAAACTTTTATCGATTTGTAATGTAATTTGTATGCTTTAGATTTGAACGTTCATCAATTTAAAAGGTAATTTGTATGTTTTATTTCTTTGTCAGTTTAAGACCGTGCAACGTTCGTAGTGCAGCAACATTATACGAATTTAGCTCAATTATGACGGAGTAACAAAACTTAATAGCAGTTTTGAAAGCTCTTTTGAAAAAAAAAACACCCACCTGGAAAGTTAGGAAATGACAAGTGGCATGACTTTATGGTTTAACACCGTTCGGTTTGACGATATAACAATTATAACATTAATCTAAAATATTAAAAAAAGAAGTTATTTTGGATATTTTATCTTGGCATGAATCTATGGTTTAACGCCACCGAGATATACTCATGGGTAATTATAGCTAATCAAACGGCTAAACATGGTCAACATTTTGGTTAATTTTTTTCGGACATGTCCTTGGGAAAACTAAAGGACACGTCACCTACCTAGTGTAATTACGGCTAATCAAACACTAAGCACGGTCAAAGTTTTGGTCAAAGTTTTTCCCGATGACATGTCCTCGGGAAAACTTTGGCGGGAAACCTCACCGCCAAAATATTCGATAGAATGGAGAAGCAAGGGAAAAGTAAAATTTGACCGATTCTTTCCCGAGGATGTGTCCTCGGGAAAACTTTAGGTCATATTTTCAATCCATTGAAGCCTCAGTCAGTGTCTATTACTCAATTTTTTATCGTTTAATGTGTTTCGCCAAGGACAGAGTGTCATTTGGAAAATTGGCGTCGCCAGTTCTTCTTTTTCTTATAGTGTATTCTCGTATGAGAAAACAACTTGGTGCTTTATGTTTCACCCTATGCAAATGTGCAACTCACGTAGTTTTTATGGTATGCACTTTGCTCTTTATCAATTTCCGACATTAAAAGGATTCATTCAAAAAAAATGAAATTTCATTGACGTCGCGTTAGTTGCAATTTGTCTTTATTTGTGAAGAGAAGCACTACAACACAAGTGGGCTAATGTTACGGTAGGAATCCGTTGCAAATGGTCATTTGCAACAGATTTGCAACGGATTCCTACCGTAACGTTCATGCTCCATGGAAATTTAAATTTCAACAACGGATTTACTATGGGCAAAAAAAAATTGAAATGACAAAAAAATTTTGCAACGGTTTTCCAACCAAGAAAAATCCATTGAAAATTAGCAACCGTTTTGCAACGGATCATGTTCTAATGATTTCCAACGGTTTTGCTACACCATATATTACAAGGAAATTGCAACGAACAAACTTTGACACGAGATTGCAAAGACATAAAGTAGAATTGGTTTTTGATACGGTAAGCAATTGTAATGGATATACAACGGTGTAAAATTGTGACGAGTTTGCAACGGAGTCTAACCACAATGGCTTTGTTACAATTTCCGTTATAAACACTACATTTTCAAAAATAAACCGACACAAAAAACTGCCATTTTTCCGTAATATATAAATTTCATAAACTAAATATTTTATGAATGCATAATTAAAACCCCAAATTAATAATTAAGTCGGATCTTTCCAATATCATACAACATAGCGTATCAAAACCTACCCCAAACTGTACCACTCTAAACCAAATTCTATCAAAATGCTCCACTTCTTAACAAAATGTAATATAATCTACCATAAGTTGCGCACATTTAACCAAAATGTTTATAAAACACAAATTGTACCTAATTAAGCAAGGAATGTTTATGGGTAATGGGAGTGTGAGGTTTCTCCTTCAATTGTGTCAACGCCTCAACAAGCTTCTTATTTGTATCTTTAGCGCATTCCCTATTTGTGTCGTACTTGGGAAGAGATTCTCATGTGTGTCCTTATTGAGATATTTTAAAAAGAAATTTTTTCTAAATTTTAACTGTTAAACACCCCTCATGTGAAAAAAAGTCCAACACAACATTCAAAATTTAAGCAACATGAGGGTGCTAGTTGTGAAAAAAGTTTAACGCAATATTTAAAAAAAATTCTAAAAAAAGTGTAATAAGTATAAAAAAAATTAGTGTATAATAACTGGGAAAAAAGTATAATAAGTGTAAAAAAATAGTGTATGAATAAATGAAAAAAAAAGTATTTTAAAAATTAAGTGATTTTTTTTTAAAAATTAAGTGAAAAAAAAATTTTAATTGAAAAAAAAAAGTTAAAGGACTAACCGTGAAAGTCCAACGCGAATCACATGGACCATTTCTGTAATTTTTGAAAATGGAACCGGTCAAACAAGTCATATTTTGGTCAATAGCCGGTCATATTACGTATATCGTTCAAAATTTGAAAGTTATTTGGCAATTCTAGTACTATATTTAGTAGGTTACGTATTTTGTTCTTTTTGAAAAAGTTTGTTACGTATTTTTAGACTTGACCCAAAAAGCTATAACCAATAAATAAGCCACGAACAACACCCAAATAAGTATCACACAAACATGAAGCACTTCTAGGCTCTGCTACCACTTGTTACCCATAAAGATTCATAACAAAGAACAACGATTCGGAGGTCGAGGAGGATAAAAGTGAAAGATAGCCATGTTAGATTAATAGAGAGAATGGGAAAGATGTGTGTGTTTTCTAGAGAGAGAAACACACATACTTTATGAGATACAAATGAATCCTCACCCCTCCATGGAAGTATGGAGGGGGTTATATAGGCGTATGACACATACATCTATCCTAACTTGACATTATTAGTCCCTACGTGTCACGCCTTAAGTAAACTAATGTAATTCCGTATAAGTCGACAGATTTTAAGGCTAACAAAAGGTACCTACTTTTTTTAAGATATGCGCATATGTGTGTGCTGGTTTTCCTTAACTAGGTTTTGTTATTAATGCAGGCATATATTCAAGAGTTGGAAAGTAGTAGAATTAAGCTTACGCATCTTGAGCCGAAGCTTAAACGAGCACGCCAGCAGGTACACCTAAACAACCAAATTATCTTAGTGGTGAAGGGAACTGAATTTTTTTTTGCTTACCCATTGGTAAGAAGGCCAATTAAATTGAATCAGGTTCTTTTTTTGAGAGTGTTTAAAAAAAGGTAAATGAAATCTTACTTAGAAATCTAAAGATCATGAGTTACATGAAATCTAATGTGTGGTTGACCTTGCGACTTCTAAATACTGAAAAATCAACATCTGAAGTCTGGTATAAGAGTGAACTATCTGATGGCACCTGAATCTTTTTCTTTCTAAAAGAAGCGACTATAACCTGGCACATGCGTGTGAGCGGGATGTCGCGGACACAATTGCCAGTGTGGCTGCTATATGTTCTGAAAATAGAAATGCAACATATTGACATACATTAAACACTTTGTAGGCCGCTATATGAAAAGTTTTAGGAATTCTATTGGTGTCAAGCTTAAGGAAGAGGCTGAGTTTATCGAAGGCGAAGTTGTTAAGATTCAGATAGATCATAGGTACGAAGATTATATATTAAGATCCACGATGTTAGTTTTCTTAGTGATTATTGTGGAACCACGACATTGACTGTTTTAATACTTGGGAGACATATACTGACTGTGGTGTGGTTATTTCTAGGAAAGGAGATGGAATGCAATTTACTTTGACTATGGGTACCTAAATGGTGAACTTGCTGTGACACGATCCCTTGGAGACAGGCGTATGATATCAGAATCACCTCTGATTGTTGAACCATAAACAACACAAATTGTGTTGATGATGATGCTAAATTTATAATAGTTGGAATTCTAGCTAATGTTGAACCATATCACACAGTACCTGGACTGCATGATGTGATGGAGCCGTGCATTGACTGATGTTGAGGTACGTTAGACCTTTCACTGTGACCATGCTGCCTTTTTGAATTCTAGCTAATGTACTTGCAGACGAATATGTTTTAA
>BQNB010176107.1:0-11632 GCA_026074375.1 Tanacetum coccineum
CGTTAACCAAGTTGACGCTAGAGTGTAAAATTTCGAAATACAATTTTTGAAAGAAGCAGCAAAATTTGTCCGAGACTTTATATCTCTTGCAAAAGAAGCTGATGAATCTCTTGCTAAGCACAAGGCATTGGAATTAGAAATTGAACGTCTCTTGAAAGCAGTTGTCAGTCAAGATATTATGTCTATTGTGCAAAATCCATCTGTTGTAGATTTATCAAATCTCCAAACTGAGCTTGAACGTACAAAAGAACAATTTGAAAATTGTGTCCTTAAAAAGGAGAATGAATATGCTAAACTTTGGAATGATCGGTACAAAAAGTATGAAGAATGCAAATATAAGAAAAATTTATACGATAAAGCTTATAATGACATGCAACAAAAGATCGAACTGTTGCAAGCTCAGTTGGGAGATCAAAAGGGTAAAAGTAAGGATACTCTATGTGTATCAAATACCCTTGATCCTTTGTCTCAGAAACTAGAGAATAAGAACGTAGAATTAGAGTTTCAGGTTTTGAGTTATGCTAAATAAGATGCTCACCTTAAGACCACATACAAGAACCTGTTTGACTCTATCTCTATGACACAAACTCAAACCAAAACAATAATTGACTCTTTTCAAAACAAATTACACGACATGATCTATGAAAATGCTAAGGTAAGAGCCTAATTATTTGATAAGGTTTCTAAACAAAAGGACACAACCAAAGGTACGAGTGTGAATACTCAGTTTTGTAAGCAATCAATTTTGGGAAAACCACCTTCTTCTTCTAGATCAAAACTCTATGTTGTAACTCCCTTTCCAAAATCTAAGGGTCTTCCCAAGATCGATGAGACACATGCTTTGTCAAAACTAGTCACTTCAAACTCGGTACCCACACCACAAGAAACAAAAGTTGTGAAAAATGATAATGTGATTGCCCTAGGACTATTTAGGATTAATCATTTTAAGCCTTCTAGGGAAGAAAAGTTTGTGCCTAATAAAGTTAGAGTAAGCATTAGGACAAATCCGATCACTGTTTCACAACCTCATGTCATCACAAAGAAAGGTGTTAATTCTAACTTAAATTGTTTGTCTTCTACAGGAGTAGACAACACTGCTAAGACCAGAAGGCCACAGCCTAGGAGAAATACAAAGTGTGATAGGGTCCTTTATGCGTCCAAGAGTAGTTGCATCAAGAATAAAGAAGTTTAAGTAGAAGAACACCATAGGAATTTACTACTTTCTAAGAATAAGAAACATATGTCATCTGAATATAATAACGTTAAGCTTGCTATTTGGAATGTTAAATCTAATGTTTTTTATGCTATGTGTAAGCAATATTTAATTACTGCTAATCATGATGTATGTGTGCTTAATTATGTGAATGGCATGAATTCTCTTAGTAAGAAACGAAATCCAAAAGTTCCAAACATTGCAAATCAAACAAAACTCAAGCCACAAGTCAAGAAACCTAAGAAAGTAGGGTCTAACGAAAGACTTGATTCACCTAAGCCTAGTAAACCTAGATCTTGCCTTAGGTGGTCACCAACTAGAAGAATTTTTGACCTTAAAGGAAAAATAATTGCGGCCAGCGAATCCGAGTGTCAATCTGACTGCTCAAATGGTGATAATGCATGTACTTCTAATCCTTAAGAACCTACAATCAAACAGTTTCCAAATTCTACTTCTTTTCTTGGCAGGTTATCCAAATTTGTTTATAGTGCGTCAACTTGGGTTGTTTCAAGTATATGACCGAGAATGTAAAGCTTCTCATCAATTTCATTTGGAAGTTTTTGGGAACTGTCCGCTTTGGAAATGATAATATTGCTGCAATTTTAGGTTTTGGTGATCTTCAATGGGGAAATATATTGATCACCAAGGTTTATGTCGTTGAGGGCTTGAGGCACAACCTGTTCTCTATTGCGCAGTTTTGTGATTCAGATTTAGAGGTCGCTTTCAGAAGAAACACATGTTTTGTCAGAAACTTAGAAGGAGTTGATTTGTTAAAAGGAAATCGCATAACAAATCTTTACACCATCAATCTCCATGATATAGCCTCTGCATCTCCAATTTGCCTCATGGCTCGTGCTACTTCCACTAAGTCATGGTTATGGCATCAACGTTTATCCCACCTCAATTTTGACGCCATAAATAACCTTGCCAGAAATAATCTTGTCATCGGTCTTCTAAAATTCAAATATCATAAAGAACATCTTTGTCCTTCATGTGAGCAAGTAAAAAGAAAAAGGGCATCTCACCCACCCAAACCAGTTCCAAATTATAAGTAGAGGTTAAACCTTTTTCATATGGATTTGTGTGGTCTAATGAGAATCGCAAGCATAAATGGGAAGCGATATGTTTTGGTGATTGTGGATGACTACTCTCGTTACACTTGGGTACACTTTCTCAGATCAAAAGATGAAGCACCAGAAGTGATTAAAACCTTCTTGAAGAAAATTACCATCCTTTTGCAAGCTCCTGTCATTATGGTAAGAACCGACAATGGCATTGAGTTCAAGAATCAAGTGCTTCCAGAATAATTTAATAGTGTTGGCATCTCTCACCAAGCATCTTCTGTCCGAACACCTTAACAAAATGGAGTAGTGGAACGAAGAAACCGCACGCTAGTGGAGGCTGCTAGAATAATGTTGATTTTTTCTCGTGCATCATTATTCTTATGGGCTGAAGCGATTGCTACTGCGTGCTATACTCAAAACTACTCCATCATTCACCGTCGATTTGACAAAAGACCATATGAGCTTATTAATGGAAGAAAACCAGATATCTCCTTTCTACATGTATTCAGGGGTCTCTATTATCCCAAGAATGATCGTGAAGATATTAGGAAGCTTAGAGCAAAAGGTGATATTGGCTTCTTCATTGGCTGTTCTGCTAATTCCTGTGCTTATAAAGTTTACAACCGAAGGACAAAGAAAATCATGGAGACAATGAATGTGACATTTGATAAGCTTTTAGCAATGGCTTTTGAACAAAGCAGTTTAAAACCCAGGCTTCAAAGCTTGACTTCTGGACAAATCAGTTCAGGACTCGATCTTACTTATGCTCCGTCAACAATAACAACTCAACAACTAAATGAACGTGAATTGGATTTACTGTTTGAAGCTATGTATGATGATTACATTGGTGGTCAACCGTCAGCTGCTACAAGAACTGTTCTAGCTGCTCAAGTACCTCAAGTTCTTCAGACTCCAATTGCATCTACAACAATTGCAGACACCGCACCGACACCAACAAATTCATCCTCTCAAGCTAAAAATATTCCAAACACTTCACCGGATGTTGACGAGCTCAAAACACAACAACAACATGTTCAACAACAGAATAATCAAGCTCCACTCCAACCAGAAACAGTTGTTGATAATGTTCCAAATGCTATGTTCACCCACAAGTGCTGCTGAATCATCATCTTCACAATATGTGGATCTATCGAACATGCATACGTTTAATCAACCTTACCCTCACGAATATCAATGGACTAAGGATCACCCTCTGGAACAAGTGATAGGAGAACCCTTACGACTAGTTTTGATAAGGATTCAACTTCAAACAGATGGTGATATGTGCATGTATGCATTAACGGTGAGCACTATGGAACCAAAGAATGTCAAAGAGGCTATGACCGACTCTGCATGGATTGAATCAATGTAAGAAGAGCTTCTTCAGTTCCAAAGGCTTGATGTATAGGTGTTAGTTCCTACTCCAGATAACATAAAATCCCTAACTTTGAAATGGTTATTCAAAAACAAGTATGATGAAGAGAACACGGTCATCCGAAATAAGACTCGTCTGGTTATGATAGGGTACCGCCAAGAGGAAGGAATAGATGTCGAATAATCCTTTGCTCCGGTTGCTAGAATGGAAGCTATCAGGATATTCTTGGCATATGTTGCACACAAATCGTTCACTGTGTTTCAAATGGACGTGAAAACTGATTTCTTGCATGGTACATTAAAAGAAGACGTGTACGTGTGTCAACCTGAAGGTTTCATCGATGCTGATTATCCAAGCCATGTCTACAAGTTAAAGAAGGCACTATATGGGTTAAAGCAAGGACCAAAGGCATGGTACAACGAATTATCTATGTTTCTCCTACAGAATCACTTCTTCAATGACACAATTGATCCAACGTTGTTTATAAGGCGCTTTAACGATGACTTCTTAGTGGTACAGGTCTATGTTGATGATATTATCTTTGGTTCTACAAACCCTAGGTACACCCAACTATTTTATGACCTCGTGAAAAGCCACTTCGAAATGTCGATGATGGGGGAGATGATGTTTTTCCTTGGTTTACAAATTAACCAATCCCCCTTGTGGCATCTTCATAAACCAGTCCAACTACGTGTTAGAAACCCTTAAAAAATATGGAATGGAAACGTGTGATTCCGTTGGAAATCTAGTGGAGATCAAAGACAAGATTGACCTAGATCAAAATGGGACTCTAATCGATGCAACAAAATATCATAGCATGATTGGTGTCCTAATGTATCTTACGTCAAGCAGACCGGACATTGTACATGCTACTTGTTTATGTGCTCGGTACTAGGCTAAGCTAAACGAGAAGCACCTCAAAGAGGTTAAAAGGATCTTTTGTTATCTTCGAGGAACCATCAATATGGGTCACTAGTATACGATGGATTCTGGTTTTGAACTAACCAAATTTTTAGATGCTGATTATGCGGGATGTAAAGACACCTTCAAGAGTACTTCTGGTAAAGCTCAATTATTAGGTAAAAAGCTGGTTAGCTGGTCCTCAAAGAAACAAGACTGTACGGCGCTGTCTACCATAGAACCAGAATATGTGTCTCTATCCGCTTGTTGTGCCCAAGTCATTTGGATGTGGACACAGTTAACAGATTATGGCTATCACTTCAACAAGGTTCCAATCTATTGTGATTCGAAATTAGCCATAGCCATATCCTGCAACCCGGTCTAACACTCAAAAACAAAACACATCGCTGTTCGCTACCATTTCATAAAGGAACACGTGGAAAAGGGTACGATTGAACTGTATTTTGTCAAGCCGGATTACTAACTGGCCGACCTCTTCACCAAAGCTCTTCCGGTGGATCGATTCAACTATTTGGTTTGTCGCCTTGGTACGTGCAGCTTCTCTCCTCAGGAACTTGAACGTCTTGCAAAATCTCGGTAATTCATTGTATATATTTTATCAAAAGAACAAAATATAAAAATATAAAACCAATAAAACCAAAATATAAAATCAAAATAATTTAAAAAATACCAAAAATATTCTTCTCCGGCATATCTCTCGACAATCGATAACATTTACGTACCTAGAAATGTTGATTAATATTGACACAGGTATATAAATGAAGTTTGAGCGAGAGTTTCAAATGCTTTCAAAACATGTCCTTTCAAATTTTTCTCTACGACTTCTAAGTAAATGTCAGCTTAGGACTTAGTCTTCAAAGAAGGGAAATGTTCATTTATGTACATTTATCCTAAACAACAGGAAGTTCATATCTTCTCGGTCTTGAGCAATGTCATGCAAACATTCCAAGTTTGTAAATGCTCAAAAGAAGCACCAAGAAAATGGTAATGAATAAGATACATATAAAATCATTTTCCTGTTGAGCTCATTTTTTCAAGATATTTTCAAAGAGAAAATTCAAATTCTTTCAAAATTGTGTGCTCAACAAACTCCCACTCCAAGTTTTCACTCTAATCTTTTATCAAGGGGGAGTATAATAATATGATTCATTTTGCCTGCTCATATGTTCTCCCAAGACTTAGTTAGACTCATGTGAATTACCAGACATTAACTTGTTTTTTTAATTCACTAATTGTCAAAAATTATCACCACATATGCAATTTTTAAGAGGGAGAATAGTGATTAAAATGTGATCAATACGGATTAATAATGGATACGATCTTCAATCTATAAATGCGTTCCCAAACCTCACATGTGCAAAACTCTTTCATAATATGGTGCATATGTGTATGGGGAGCTTTTTGGTAACTCTAAAACTCTCAATGTGTCATAAATGATTTCTTATACACGTTGATTGATTTTTCAATGGTTTTATAGATCTTCATGACAATACCTAAAGACTGACCAACTGTTTTCTCTCAAGGAGTTATAAGGTGGTTAAGGTTAGGTATATTCGTTTCATGATCCAGCCAAAACCGGAGGGATCTACCCAGGAACACTCCATTAGATAGAGTAGAAGTCCTAGGTATGATTGAAAAAAGGAGTAAAGTGAGATTGTCTTCAATATCCTTGATCTACTTGAATGTTCTACCTTTATTTCTTCAGCTTGTAGACGAACACACTATAAGATATTGCTGAGGATGACTTAGAAGTTTTCTCTACCGATGCTCTCGGTCTTGATTGGATTTCTACTGATAAATTCCTGACATGTCTTCAACAACTTTCTTCATACACTCCTGGTCATCTCAAAGTTTCTGAATCAGCTGCATGTCTTGAAAAACTTCATTTTCCTACACTTCTGGTCATGTTAAAGTCTTCTAGAATCTGCTTTTCATTTGTCATCCTTGAAGTTCCCTTATCTAAATACATTGGCTTTGATATGAATTATGCTCTGAACCTCTTGTGCAGTATCTAGTTGAGTTTTTACTCCCTCTCAACTAGTAGACTCTTTTTTCTTTAGCTCCCTTACAAACAAACACCCTTGAGACTGATTAAGAATCAATGCAAAAGTCTTCTTAAGGACCTCCTTTCTCATTTAGGATACACTATGGGAGGGATGATATCATCAACATCATCTCTCTTAGGAAGCATCTCAGTCATGTTTGAATTCAGCCCAAAGTACACACTTTATCCCCTTTTTAAAGTCAAAACGTAGCACCAAAATCAATTAAGACCCAAAAATGCACTTTTCTCCCTCCAAGAAAGTGCAGATATGAATTGCTACATCAAAGTTAACTAAGTCCCAAGTGTACGCAATTTATCCCTCTATGTAGTCTAAACGGTAACATCAAAGTCAATTAAGTCCCGAATGTACCTATTTAAATTGTTTCACCAAAGTTAATGAAGTCTCGAGTGAAAGCAATTTATCCTGCTGCGTAGTCGAATTTGTAACATCAAAATGGTAACATAAAAAATCAACTAAGTACTGGATGTACACATTTCTCCCTCCAGGATGATGACTAACTGAGGAATCATCCTACACATGTGTACATCGTATGCCAACTGGAACCGCTTACTTAGCTTCATATACCCGTGATTGCATAAGCAATACTCTGTGAGAAGATGTCGGTACTCTCTTTACAAATCTCTCTTGATCAACCCAATTTAAATCCCCTTATCTATTCTATTGGCAAATACTGATGACCACTAATGAAGACAACCCGATGAAACGAACCTGAGAATGAAGTAAAAATCCCAAGTTTATGACTTAATCTTGTACTATCTGTATGACGAAGAACGGTGAAGAGGCAAATCTCTAAGTACCATATATCCGCTCTAAAGAATATAAAAAATACAACACCTCTTGAAATCTCCTCAACTATGTAAGACACTGAGTACTACAATGTAACTCCTTAAAGTGATAGCTATAACCCGTGAGTTCTACAATGTAACTCCTTACATCAGGTATAACTAGATAAATCAAGTCTTTATCACGCACCATATATGCCCGAATAAGTCATCTTTGTTGTAGAGAAAATCAAATACGAAATAAGTACACTCCCGTGAAAGTCTACTTCAATCCCAAATCAATAACATCAGACAAAAACCTCGTAGTCATAAAATCAATACTAGCCTTTATAAATGAAGGTGAATTTTGATAAGGATCATTTTTAGTGTAATGTATTGTATTTGTTGTGTTGTTGTTCATGAATTTTTTTGTGATGGTTAACGGATATCAGGCTTAAAAAAATATACCATAATAACGGCCCGTCTAAGTAATAAAACCCGGTGATCTACACTTTACCCGACAAGAGAATATTTTACTACCCGGCTTAATCCGATAACACGAGCCCAAAATAGATAAACCATGAACATTTGTGACCCATTAAATCATAACTCAGTCCATCATAACATTAACTGCAACATCCCATAATCTTTATCTAATTTAATCGGCCCAACAATATAACACCGGCCCGTCACCAATTTAAACTCGGCCCATTCTAACAATATAGTTACAACCGGCCCATCTAAATGATTAGTAAACCCAGTCCTCCATTCAACCCTAAATTAGTGGTATATAAATCTAACTAATACACTAATTTATCTTAACCCTAATAGTTCTTCCCAAACATAACTCCCCCATATCTTTCATCCAACAATCAGACACTTTTCCCATCTTCAGAGATAACACGACAAACCAAACTTCTTACCATCGAATCTCAACTTAAAGCTTTTAACATCAAATACTTCTAACCCTTAAACAAGTCGACTCAATACTGATTATCAAATCAGTTTATGCTTGTGGTTGGTTCATCTAACCCATGAAGGACTCAACAGGTTTGTAGCTTTAAGATCATTTAATTGGTCTTTGGTAGGTGTCTCTTGTGTTTATGAGTCAATCGAAACAAAAGAATTGATTATAACATAGTGTTATTGGTCATTCTTTAATTTCATATATCAAAGAGGGTAATAACTTTCACAGATCTATGATGAATCGTCCTTCGTGCTCTTTATCCTTTAATGGTCTTAATTTAATTGTAATACACGAATGAAGAAAACAGAGATCTTGATTTATATCAATTTGTTTCGAGTCATAGTGTAATTGAAGGATGGATTGGATGTTGTAGATATACGACGATGGGATTTAGGATTAGTGGAGATGGACTATTGATGTTGTTAGTGGCTGTGGATGGTGTTGAGTTTGTTGTGATCGAGTATGTCCTCTTTCTTTATCATTTCTGTTAGACCTTGACTCGGCAATGACCAACTCAGTGAGTTGACCCGGTCAACTCGATAATTACCGAGTTGACTTGGTTTGGTCATGGTGAATAAACCGCCTGGGCATTGTATTAATCGCCTAAGAGGCATGTTTAATTCGCCTCTGGTGATTGTTTAATTCGCCTCTAGTGATTGTTTAATTCGCCTAAGGTGATTGTTTAATTTTCCTCTGGTGATTAATTCGCCTTTAAGACACACTGAATAATTCGCTTGTACTTTTTTTGTCTTTTTGCAAAAACATACAAAAACTGTCATAGACGACTAAAATTATGTATTTGAGATTCCTTCCATACCATACCAAAAATAAGCTTTAAACAGCAGTTTAGCCAGAAAATAAGCCACAAAAAATCAACTAAGGACGAAATAAGCTCAGATCAGCAGAAACCATCAAAACCTATTGATATGCAATAAAAACATGGACTTTTTATCAAAAACACAAAACAAAAATTCCCATCTTTGGCTTTTTAAGCCAAATAAGCCATGAAAATAGCCAAAAAATAAGCTTAAATTAAGATGTGATAAGCACGAAACAACACACACGAAAACTGTCAATCGTAGCTTTTTATGATGAAATAAGCCATGAAAATAAGCTTTAATAAGCTGTAAATAGGCTTTAAGCTTGAGACGACAAACACAAATACAAAACACCCCTGGTTAGCTCTGATACCACTTGTTACATGATTCAACACACCTTATCCGGGGGTCTTGGTTGATCAAACCAAATGATATGAGACATATTGTAGTGAGAGAAAGTAAGAGAGAGGGTGAAAGGAAAACTTGTAATTTATTAGATTAGAAAGAGAATGAGAAAAAACAAGAAGTAAACTTCCACCAACCCCCATGGAGAGACATGGGGGTATTTATAGCCTAAGCTAAAGCTAACTATACCTCGTTTACAATAATAGTCCTTGCGTTTAGCAGTTGGTCCATAGCTAGTACAATTCACGTGTAAGACGCCAGCTTCACTAAAAATTGAGGCTAACATAAAGGTAAAATTATCTTGGGTATCAATGATGGATACCCGAATCCCTATAGATCTAAAGGCGAACCTCACATTTTTTGGGTGGAATTTGAGGGTTTTTGTACTAGTCATATAAATTTCTATCCATGTGACGCTATTAATACTCGGTTTTTGTCGGTATGTGTTATAAGAAAATTAAATTTTGGTTAAAATTACCGTTTATGCTATGTTTCGATATATTACCCATCATTTTAAGGACAAAGCAAATGACAATTGAAGGAATAGTTTCTAAGGCTTATTTCCCCCTACACTTAAGTTGAACATTATCCCCAATGTTCTATAGAAGTACTCGTAAAACGAATAAAGGGAAAAGAAAACAAGTAAAAGAAACTAGTACTTCCTTGGTTTTCTCAATAATGGAGAAGAAACATGCGATAACTGATTAAATCGTCCTCCAAGAATCATCCAATGAAACTTCCTAAGAACTTCCAAGCTTCTTCTCATCAAATATAACCTGTAAATCAAAGACAAAGACAACTACACATGGCATAAAATTGGCGGGATATGATAGATACAACGAAACTTTAGGGTTGACTCTATAAAAGTAGTAAAGATAGGATGAGAGTGATGATGTAATCATAGGTTTCTACCGGTTTACAAGATAATTAAAATTTTAAATATTGCATAATTTATTTTTCAAAAATATTTGAAAATTTGTCGAATCTTCACACGTCTGGTGGAGCGACAACGTCAGGATAAATCCCGACGCCGTCTTCACCTACTGTGAAGATTTATTCTTTGTTTTTCTTGAAAAATTTCCTGCACGCAATTTTATTAGTTAAATCCTGTGTAAAACACTGCGTAAAGCCTAAGATTAATCATTACAATCATATGACTCAAAACTGGCGCGAATTAATCTAAACAATTTATTTTAAATGTTTGAATTGGTTCTTATAAATCGGATATTTTCCCCTACACTTATTTTATGCAAAACATATTTGATTGCAAATAAGAAGAAGTTACAAACAAAACAAAGCATGATTACAAAATAATTCAAACATAAAAGAATAAACGATAAAGAATTAAAACACACGACACTCCTAAATGCTAGAAAATAAAATAGTGGGTTGCCTCCCAAAAAGCGCTTTTCTTTATTTATGAGTCTTGTAGCTAGACTTGAAGTCACACGTCCTTACGTGACTTCTCCTTTGTTGTTCACTTCACTTCTACTATTGCTTTCTTCATGTCCGGTTTGGTACTCGGGATCCAGTTTATCGACACTTATAGAACCCGCTCTCTAGGTCAGAGGGTCTCTCACATCCCCTATCATAGTCATCTTCACTGATAATTATCATGTATGACACTAAGTCATGACCATTTCTAGTCAATTTACTTCTCTTTGGATCCTTAAATGGTGTTTTAAACGTGACTTCTCTACACCTATCCGTAAATGTTATCCACCTGTGTTTCCTATTTATAGCTAGGCATGCGAATTTTGCGAAGGGTCATCCAAAAACTACTTGGGATAAACTAGGGTCGATATTAGCCTCAACACTTTCGAGAATGGTGAAATTCATAGCATGACACATGTTACCTATAAATACGTGTATATCTTTTCCAATTCCCACAAAAATTTCCCCCTATGTTTGAAGTTATTTCTCCTAATGTCATTGTAGCAAGCAAAGGACATGACGTTCATGGGGGAATCTATGTCGATATAAGCATTGGATATGAATTTGTGTCTTATCATGCAAGGGAATTTTAAATTATTAGGGTTGCC
>BQNB010176109.1:0-13094 GCA_026074375.1 Tanacetum coccineum
ATAAAATGGACATTATTTGATGTCATCAAGGTCCTATGATTAAGCTCTGAAAGTAGTAAGTTTTCCCACGGTCATAATCATCCTCAAAGACAAACGGTGGTTTGGAATTGGTGTTCATATCCTTAGGGTCTGTGTGGTTAAACATTTTCATGGTGTGGGGCATTTTAAATGTAATTTTCTCGCTATCTTTTTCAAATGCAATTGTTCCTTCTTCTTTATTATAAACAAGGTTGGTTTCTTCTATGAATGGCTTCCCAAAGACTACTTCTCCTAGGTTGTGATCAATAATACTAGTAGTGTCCTCCAAAATCATGAAATCACATTTGCAGGCGGAACTTCCTATGAAGACTTTCAAACCCTTGACTCTCCCTATAAAGTTGCTACTTTTATTTGGGTTTGATGGTTTCTGCCTCGATTTCAGTCCTTGACTCGTGATCTACTTATGATGCTTCCTAGACATGACATTAATTTGTGCTTCTAAATTGATGTAAGCTTGTTTTTTAAGAAAGTGACCAATCATGCAAGAAATCTTGATGTTATTTAAGTTCTCGGCCCTTATCTTTGCTTTTACCCAAGAAGGTCGAGGATTATTTAATAGCCACTCATGATATCCTAATTCTTTCATAGTGGGGAAGGTGTTAAAATATTCCTCATCATCCTCCTCCCCTTCCTCTTTTTCTTCTTCTTCGGTTTCCTCACTAACCTCTTCTTCGCTCTCCTCTTTGCTTTCTTCCTCGTATTACTCCTTTATTTCTTCCTTTTCTCCAACAATCTTATTATTATTATGTTCATGTTCGATGGTTGTTGTGGTCCTTCTTACTTTAGCTTCACTTTCCTTGTTAAGGATGACTATTGAATTGACAAAATGGACATGTTTTGGGGCTGACAAGTTCCTGTTCTGCTCTTCTATGGATGTTAGGGATAGATATTTTAGGGAGAATAGCTTTGATAGGCTTTTGATTCCTTTGCTTTGAAGTTTCTCCCTTTTGACATGGCTAATAGACGCTATGTTTTTGTGAGCCATAGAGTTTCCTACAGTGTCGGGAGTAGGTGTGTCGTCAAGCTTTTCAAAAATAGCTTTCCACAGAAGATTAATTTTACCAATCATGTCGTCTTGCTGTTGTCCGAGCAATGCCTTCTCAAGCTTTATTTGGTAACTAGAGGAGTGGGTGGAGAACGATCTATTTTGTGGACTTGTAAAGGTTTGGGTATGTGCCCAGTTAAAGTTTGGTTTCCCCTTATAAGCATTGGCGGCTTTGTTAAAGTTTCTTGGTTCTTGGTTCATAGTAAACTACTTATCTCCGGCTTCGTTGATACGCGAGGACGCATATTCAACAAAAGCGTGCTCAGGATTTTCCATATAATATTGAGTGTCGTAGGGACTACTACAAATCTCACATGTAGAAGAGATTTTGTTCACTTGGACAGGTTTGTTAGGAGCATGATGAGCTTCCATCAAGCGTTGGACTTGATTTTTAAGCTTAATGAGATGATGGTCGGATGTACTCGGGACATCTTGAGGCAAAGAGATTGCCTTGACTGGTATAGCGAAATCCCTTGGGTAGTTCCAACTTTCGTTATCATAGAGGGCGAGGTCCTCTAGTAATGCCCAGGATTCTTCAGTGTTCTTGTCACGAAGCTTACCACCGGTCGAATGATAGATGGTTCGCCTTGTGGCAGGATTGACATAGTCATAAAATATTTAGACTTGGAGCCAAAGGTCGATGCCATGATGAGGGACTTTTTAGAGTAAGTCCTTAAAACAAGTCCATGCTTCAGAAAGAGATTCTCCTTGATGTTGTTGGAATATCAGGATATCGTTGTGAAGTTTTGTAGTCCTTCCCGGTGGAAAGAATTGAGCAAGGAAATGAGTAGTAAGATCATCCCATATGGAGATAGATCCTGCTGGAAGACGTTCAAGCCAATTGCAGGCTTGATTGTGAAGGGAAAATTGAAATAAACGTAGGCGCGTTCTTTCCCTATTGTTACTGTTAAGGTCTAGTGCGTACACTAGTTTTAGGAAGTCCTAAGGTGTTTGTTGATCTCTCAGACTGAAGTCGTGGAATGACATCCATTTAGTCACCAACCGATGGTGTCAGATCGAAAGAACCACGCACCACAATATGTTCTCATAAAGTCGGAGCTCAATGTCTTCATGTATTGTACCTCATGGCTTTGGTTGGAGTAATCTTGCAGAGTGCGGATAGGATTTCCATTTTTACATAAGAGGTCAACAAAAATATTACAAAACAAATAACATCAGCAGAACAGATAACTATCGAGAAAGTTATATAAACAAAAATAAAAATTCTTTAGCGTGGATAAATGAATCTAGTAAGTAGACCGTTACAGCTAGATAAAATCTCACCTAACATATACCCCGACAACGCCGCCAATAAACTTGATGGTGGTCGTTGTAACCCCATTAAGTTTTACAACATCATCCCTAGTAACTGTACCTAACCGTTATAGTAGCAGTATACATAAGACTCGGGGGTTGTTATCGTTCTTTAGGGGAATAGGTTGGAAAGGCTTGAACATAATATAACAAAGGTCTAGGAGACATGGGGAGAAATATTCTTTTTTTGTATTTTTATATTTATAGAAGAAAGCATAAAAATCATATATTCTGAGAGGATTGGTTGATTTTAATCTAATACGAAATAAAATAACTAATCTACTTTGTGTGGTAACTTATAATGGTAAACAATACGTATTTACTTAATCATAGCATTACTCCCTAGTTTGCTTCTTCCTAGTTATTGTTGACTTTGTCACAACTCCGTGAATGATCCGTGTATGTATGTTTCTAGGTCTTGACACGGATTACCAACAACACCGACCCTGCCAGTTCTAACGTAATATTCCATACAAGGCGACGTACAATAAGGTAGTATTGATAGACTATTACAAGGCCCCTAATAGTATATTACTACGTATTTAAATACCTTAAAGGGATTAAACATATTAGGGAGTAGGTATTATGAAGACTGTTACGAATGGAAATCCTCTTCTACATAACTCGCCGTTTCCCTACATCTTGCTAATTTAAATATCTTATGGCTATTTTTCTAAAGTCCTAACATGTAACATCATCACGAAAAGCAACATAATAAGGATTTATAACCTAGCTTTCATGCAATCATAAGCAAATACTAAGGGATCTAGCCTAGGATGTTATAAAGAAGAGAAGAAGCATAAATCAATCACACAACACATAGACATATTGAATGATAAAAGATAAATGATCTTACTTGATTGAAACATGGATAAAAGACTGTTACAATAGGGTTTTGAAACCCTAAAGACAGCCAAAAGCGCTGAACTATAACGACTTTCTTAACAGTTGAGGGGTCGGCTCCTAAAAGTTTACAGACATAATAAACTAAAATTAGAGGTTTGTATATATAAGGAAACAAGGACCGCTGAAGACGCGCGTCGCAAGATTCAGACGCCAATCCTCTGCCGGAATCTCTTAGGGTTTCTTGAGCGGCTACGATCTGACGCCGTCTTGAATATCTTGACGTTGTCTTGGATAATTCTAATGCCGTCGCAAGCTTTGGCGACGCCGTCTCTAGACACTGTTTGACAATTCCTCAAGCTTCTTCGGTGTAGAGCTGTAGTCTTGTCCGTTTCTTCTCCAAATGAGCCCAAGTTACGTGTTTATTCCTACACAAAAGCTTTCTCAAATCTGCAAAAAAGCACTAGAAAAGGTAATTATTAAGCATCTGAATTTGATCGCTATAATTGCATTATAGGGGTTAAATGACTTCTTCTCCGAAAAAAGGTCTACCCATAGCCACCTGTGCAATCAATTTGAACACACTACAACATAGCCCATCTATGTAGTTTAACCGATTGAGTTGGCTGGTTGACGGGAACGATTTTTACAAGGAGAAGAATAGAGAGGTTTTTTCTGTATAAATGCACTTCTCGACAGGATGGTCGATTTGGTCTAACTTTTGAGATATTGTTTTTGGGAGAAAGGGAATAGACCACATGTTTGTGATCACTTAATCTTCGAAAGGATGTAAATATACAACCTAATATTCGTTAAAGTCTCTCACAGTGAGATCTATGATACAGGCATTAATCACTTGATGATAACCTTGTTGATGATGGGCTCATTCTACCTTTAAAAGTTAATCATATCGTTTATGAGTTCATTCCGTCTTTTGCAAGTGTGTTATTATCCGTCTTTGTGGAATGTTTGTATGAATTTACGGTTAGTATGACTCAGTTAGGTCTTTTGCTAAGTTGTGATATAATCCGTCATTGTGGTATGTTTGTTTGAATTCTCATTAAACGCCTCGAACCGCGGCTCATAGAATGCTACTATGTGTCTTTTTAATGTTGAATGTTTGCTTGTTCTCCAAAGCCATTTTCAGTTAATGTGTTGTATAATTTTAAATGATGAAGTAATTGTTTTAATCAGTTTGTATCAAGTCAATTTAGATGTTTACACATTAAAAATTAAAATTAATGCATGGATGTTTACAATTCTTCATAATGTTTAAGATTGTATTGTTTAAACATTTTTTCTTTAAGATCTAACAAATTGGATATTATTGTAAAAGGTTAATAAAAAAGACCACATAAGTTGGTAATGCCCATTCACTCGAAATTATTTAAGCACTCACTCGACATTAAAAAAGACACACATACATTGCATCATAGGGCGGGTCGATGCAGATTAAAAAAAGAAATAAAAAAAAAAAAAATAAGTCATCGGGTCGCGCAGGATTGTAATGTGAAAAACTAACCTATATTGCGGTTTAATGTGTAACAACTAACCTATATTTATAATTTTCACACTCTGAAACTTTTAAACATTCCATATTATTGTAAAAGGTTAATTAAAAAATACCATACAAGTTGGTAAGGCCCATTCTCGACATTTTTTAGCCACCACTCGACCTAAAATTTGTCACTATTAACAAAGATGAAGACTATAAAACAAAATAAATGCATACTGACTAATTTTGCATCATGAAGGCAGTAATTGCAAATATTTTGTAAATTATACCGATCATTTATTTTATATTGACATAATGACATTAACTAAAAAATAATTGTTAGGTTGAATAAAAGATGGGTACCACAAAAGATTACATAGATAGATGTGTAATTATACACGCTTTTCTATATTGATTACACACAAAACAAAAACAAGTAATCATTTGTAAGCCGCATACAATAAACTAAGAGTTGAGAAAACAACGATATCGTGTGCATACAATAAGGCTAATGATTTGCATACTCTTATTTTTTTTATTTGCACACTCTAACATGTGCATTAAGCCTTAAGCAGTTGTACATTTATTATATATTGCTTCACCAAGATGTACAATTGAGTGTGCAAATAAGAAATGAGAGTGTGTCAATCAGTTCCCATATAATAACTCTTCCCTAACCAAAAAATGTGGGTTCCCAAGATACATTAACTTATGGGTTTTACAAAATAGAGACTTTATATATCTTCTCCAGGTTTAACAATCTTGGATAAATTCTTACAAAATTCCCTAGAAATCGGAGATGTCTAATAATTAGGCCAATCACGCTGAAGATAATTCTGCATAACCACATGCGGTGTTTTCCAACGACGACCTTTTGACAAAAATATTAATCCATTTACCTATACTATGTATGTATCTCTTTACATCCGTATCCAAACAATGGCGAAGAATTCTCACATCCCCTGATTTCACCTGTAACCGCAGCCCAATCCATAACCTTGATCCTCCTGTTGGTCTTTTTGTTAGGCACATTATAGATCCATTTAAATGTCATTTTGTGTCTTTAGATTCTAAATTGCAGTCCAGAAAAGGCACTGCAAAGAACTCTTTCAGTCTTGCCGCTACCGAGGCAGTTGAGAATATCAAGCTCGTGCAGTCTTGCAATGGCTTGCTTCTGTATACTGGATCGCGGTGGTCTGCTTGTTATTATGTACATAATCCGTCTTCTAATATGTTTAAAAGACTTCCGCCACCAGATTACTCGCATGCTGATTCACCTTATTATTTAGGTGCTGGACTGAGAATGGCCTTTGATCCTACAAAATCACTTAACTATAAAGTGGTGCATGCTGGACGCACATCTTCTCACATTGATATACAAACTTATTGTTCAGAGACAATTAACTGGAGCCTGTGTAGGGACTGGTTCAGCTTCTTTAGTTTTGATCATTTTGACAGTGCAATCTATTGGAATGGTGCCTTACATTAGCTAGAAAGTGATGATATTCTGGATGGGTACATTAAGCATCACAAGTTAAATATTGAAGACCATGAACATCTAATTTTAACAACCATACAAATCCATCAAGGCTTGCATTAGGTAAGGAACTTCTTTGAGCGTTGAAGTAATAATCTTCCAATATGTATAACCATACAAATCCCAGAAATGTTGCTTCTGGAAGGGAAATTGTTCGAGTCATGTGGGTGTTTGCTTGTTGTTCTTAGAGATTATATTGTCTCTAAAGAGTTTACTATCTACGAGATGAGAAAAGGGTGTTCTGTATGGTTGGTCAGGTACCTTGTTAATACTCATGACTTTATAAATCCACTTCCCGAAGGATGGTTGATTTGGTTTACTGTTTGGAGTATTGTTTTGGGAGAAAGGGAAGAGGATTCATGTTTGGTGATCAACTTATCTGGAAAGGTTGTAAAATACAACCTAATATCAAAGACTCTCCATGAGATCTACGATATAGGATCTAATCAACTTGATGATAACATTGATTATGATGAGCTCATTCCGCCTTTTGTAGCTGATCATAACGTTTATGAGTTTATTCCGTCTTTTGCAAGTGTGTGATTATCCATCTTTGTAAAATGTTTGTTTGAATTTAGTATTAGAATGACTCAGTTAGGTCTTCGGGGTCTGTCCATGGCCTCTTTCAGTTTGAATTTGGTGTTGTATAATTTTGAATGATGAAGTAATTTGTTTTGATTAGTTTGTATTAGGCTAATGCTATACATTAAGCTTTAAGGGACAATTTACAAAAGATTTTACAATGTTGTTCCTAAAAGCTACTAATATATATTAGCTAACTTAGACCTCAATTAACCCAACCCTATAAGGATTTTTCGGTTTCAGGTCTGGTCGGGTCAACCCATTTGACACCCTACATTCAAGATTTGTAAACCATAAGGAAGCGTAGTGTACTTAAGTGTGTGTGTATACACAACACAAGGACAAAACATGTAATTTACTCTAATATGCAAAACCGGCCCCCTTCTATGGTACAATAACTTATAGCAACCGCATACTCACCTTTCATTAAAACAAGGTTTGTAACCCGCGCGCTACCGTGGAGCCCACATGACTACTTTCAAAATGAATCGATAACACCAGTTACTATTTGTCGGTCGTTAGGACTCACCTTGCAATGAACCGATAACCTCAAAGACTTTTACCGTAAATAATTTTAAAATATATATATTAAACTTCAACAGTCCATGTTTCTCAAATCTCAATAAACATGAAAAATAAGACAATTTTTGGCATAAACTTTAGCAGGAACCAACTGGAAAGTCATTTTATAGTTTTTTTTTAAATCTACTCTTTTTTTTCAAATCCGCCCATTTGCCTTTAACAACAAAATTAGCAGAAGGATGGCTTGCTATTTGTATATACCTTCTTTTTAGTAATACCTTCACTACCATATCATACCTTTCACCTTCGCAAAAGAAACATAAACTTTGAGAAAGTTGAACACTGTGAGCATGAACAAAATCACGGGGTATAGCCTGTTTGTCGTCACCATGACCATATGCATTACAAGTTAAAAATTGAAGACCATGGTTTACAAAATTCTATTAAAAATCATTCTTTAAATTAAATCTATAATTTATGAAATAGCCAAACATAATATGGAATATACCATGTATCCTTTAGCAAGAACACTTGAGGTCAGTTGACTCTCAAATCTCTTTGGTTGTTCTCAATTATGAATAACTTCTAATTCTTGAGATTCTGCGTAAACAAATTATGATTAAGAATATGTTATATTGAAATAAAAATTATGCTTTTTAAGTTATAACCTGAAGGTACATAGACTTCTTCGTCGATATCTACCAAGTTTTCATCAAATACTTCCAAACGGAACTCTGAATTAAATTCAACATAACTCTAAAGCATTATGTAACCTTATTTCATTTCCAATAGCTGACATATATCTTCCCATTGGGAACCATAAAATCCAAATGAATAACCATTTTGTGAGCCAAATTTAACTATATATCGACCATATTTCGTAGATATAGTAACCTTTGATGTAAAATTGTATTTCATTTCACTTGTGAGTGCATTCATGAAATTAGATAGGAGTATCTGAAATCATAAAATTCATAAAAGTTAGTTACTATATAAACATAATATACTATGAAGGAGTATATGTTTGTTAAATAAATATACCATAAAGTTAAGGTAATCTTCAGTTGCAAATGCTAAACATTTAGGTTCTTTTAAATAACAATTCCTTAAAAATTCAAGATCTGCAGGACAACCATTCTCATCAAACTCCTAGGCTGATGAAATACCATAGGCTATTTCAAATAAATATAAATAGAATCCAGCAACAACATTGTAATCTTCAAGATACTTAACCTAACCAGGACCATGGATCATATACTCAGAGTCTCCTAAGGTGCTAATTTTGACATTATATAGTTTTTTTTGTTGTGTCTAAGTGTACAATACCAAGATTTTTGCGGCTAAATGCAAAGCCATAAAGGACTTTAGTAAAACCTGATGATTAATATCAAACAATAACTTATCTTGAAAGAAAAAATCTTATTCAAAACTTAAACAAAACTATAAGATTATAATGCATTAAAAAACTTACCATACCATGCATAGATAATTCATCTATCTTAACATGAAAATGATACTCTTTAACCGTTTTAATTTTTAACAAAAAAATCTGAGCTAAAAATTAGTGAAATTTTTTGATAAAACAAATACATTACTGTATAGGTGTAATAAGTAGATGAAGAGATAGGTATTTGGGTGTTTTCAATGTGTTTCAGCTTTATATACTGACGTATAATTTGTCACATATTTGGTATTGTATAATTTTGAATGAAAAGTAATTTTTTGATCAGTTTGTATTTTACAAGTCAATTTGGGTATATGTCGTAAGTCGTAACCAACATAAACCATATTGCCATACTTTGTAGTTCATCATAAAGTCCAGTAGGAGTTCATCACATACGCCAGTCCATACTGGATGCCCCATGATTGGATTTATCTAGAAGCATGGAAACAACGAAAATGCTGACCCGAAAAGAGTGACCTAAAAATAAACAAGTTTTACTGTTCCTAACGGCATTCAAGAAATTAACAAACTACACATGTGTTCTCTGTAGGACAAAACCACGTCCACCATCAATCAACACAGGATCTTGTATTTCTAAAAATACTTTGTCATGTGTTCTCTGTAGGATAAAGTTGTGTGAATTGGAGAAGGAAAATCCATACTTAAACCGTAAGCAAGCCTGTAGATCAAAATGCATACCTAGACACCACAATCGTTGTATAAACCACCCTGTTTTGGTCCATGAAGTGGAGAAGTAAATGTGGTTGTATAGCCCCTGGGATGTATGTTCTTTTGCTTGAAGACACCATGCTTTGACATGCCCTTCCGTAGTTGTTTGCTCATCAGTTGCCGAAGGCAGATCCACCAAGGACAGTCCTCCTTGTCCTAAGGTTTTTTATCGCTAAGTGTATCATAAAAGGTGATGACACCCTTACTTATTTTAAACACGGCAAGGAACCAGTGGTACTCTGATATGTTTACATGAATATAAACCTACATTAAAAAAATTATGTTACCAAAAACCTACAATAAAGTAGGAAGTCAAAAACTTAAAACAATCATGACTTGCGAAAAGTAAGTGAATAATAATAGCTTAGTTTTGAATACGCACCGTTTCTACGTTGGCCCACCCCACGGGGTGCGTGATGTCCTTGAATATCCAGTCCCTGAGGTCATTCGGCGTTGGAAGATTGCAGTAATATGGATTAGAAATAGCCAGTCGGCATGCTTCGGCTTGAAATACCAAATCAACTGGACCCATAGCTCGACTACCTGATATAACAGAAAGTAGCATTTTTTAACAAAAGTACCTGGAACAAAATTTGTGAGTAGCGAAACCTAGGAAAATGATGCACTCGCAAACCTTTTTAACAAAAGTTGTGATTAGCGATCCTGAAATACTTAAGTAATTACTTACTGATAAAGTAAGGAAACCTTTGCTATTAGCATCTCTGGCCACTAAACTTTTCCAAAACTTTTTATCGATGTTCAAGCCATTCCACCAAGGAAAGTAATGACGTAGCTTCGTTGTTTGATTTAAATAATCCAAGACTTTTTTGAGGACGTGTATTCTTGTCTTTGGAGCGTTGGAATCTCTTGTTAGATTCTAGAAAAGAATTAGATGATGTAAATGAATTGAAAACTAATTAACATGTTATAAAATATAAAACATATACCTCTTCCCAACGCAAGTTGGATTTCCTTCAAATAATTTCCAATAACAGGCGGGCAGTCTGATAACAGAGTTCCCTTCTTGTTTCTCTTAGAAGCACATGGTTGGAAAACATCATAAACAATCCGTCAATAGTGTCAACAAACTAAAAACTACTAAACATCTTATAAATTAAAATACATATACCTCATGTGAATCTAGGAGTTGGGTTTGTTTTACAACCTCTCTATTATCAGCCGCCGACACCACCTCCTGAATGTGTCTCTTTGAACGCCTTCTACTGGACACAGGTAATTCTCGTTTTTGGTTGCTCATCCTCTTCTTTCTTGTTTTTTGACAACAATTACTTCTGGTTTGGTATTCTTCGATGCTGAAACATCCTTCTAAAAACATGTACGTATCAGACGTTAATTTCTACAAAGGTAGGAGTACATTTACATGAATACTCAATCGGCAAATACAGCACCAATTCATAAGAAATAATTACCTAATTAGGTTTTGCTTCATCTAAACCGTCTCCTATTTTCTCTAAACTGCCAAATAAGATTATGTCTTATGCATCCTTCATGAACATGTCTCCGTTATTAACTGGCATGTTGTAAACATCAAAAATGAGCACCTGTGATGACTGGGTTTCCTTAATTTCCTTTGGCTTCGAAAACTCACAAAGTCGCTGATTAAATACTTACAAAAACAAAAGGTGTCTCATGTACAAAAAAATGAAGATTGGTTTTTGTTAGGAATGATAAAAAGTGACGATCTTATTGAGATCGAGTCTTGTAATAATTAGAAAAATAATATTGTGTAATACGTTAGATGAAAGGTTTGTGACTAAAATAAGTCACGAAACCTGGCTAAATAGCCAAAGTCTAAAAGCAAGAGCACCTTGCTCATACTTGTAAAATAGGTATAAATACCCCACCACCTCCTCATTAGAAAAGTGTGTCTTCTAATAAATCTAATATCATTTCTCTAATCCTCCTCCTCCCTCTTTCTCTCTCTACTTTCTAATCTTTCTCTCTCTAGACTAAACACTCTATTACTTATTGATCCTGAATTCAAGACCTCTCAAGTGGTATTAGAGCTGCAGGAGCGATTTTGTGTTGTTTAGGAGTGCTTATTCGGATTGCTTATTGCGTACTTATTGCTAATTTCGGGTGTGTTTTATGCAACCGAGATTGCTTACGGTTTTATCATAAGAATCTTGGCAAGATTAGTACCGAATTTGATTATTTATGCTTATTTTTTATATTCAGCAGCTTTTTAATTTCAAATTCAGTAAAATTTGTTACATCTGGTCAAACTCGGTAGTCAACTGGTCAAATTCGGAAGTTTGACTGGTCAAATTCAGTAAAGTTTGTTTCAACTGGTCAAAGTTTGTTACACTTGGTCAAAGTTTGTTTCATCTGGTCAAAATTTGTTACATCTGGTCAAAGTTTGTTACATCTGGTCAAACTCGGAAGTCAAATTCGGAAGTCAAATTCAGTAATTTTTTGGTCAATAGTCAAACTCGGAAGTCAAATTCGGAAGTCAAATTCAGTAATTTTTTGGTCAATGGTCAAACTCGGTTTTCACTTAACACGTTTTTGAAAACGCGTTTTGGGACTAAATCTCATTCAGATCTGAGTTTATTTCCGAATTTGAAATTAAAAAAAAAGTTTATCATCAATTGAAATTGATCAATTACGGTTTTATCGTAATCTTGATTCCTTTTCAATTGATTCTTCTGAGAAAACTGTGATATTTGTGAACGATTTGATTTGTGTGGAATTGATAGTTTGTGTGGATCTGAAAGTTTGTGCGTGATTTGGTTTAAGTGATAATTTGGATTGAATTTTTGGGTTTGTGTTGAAAATTACTTGGGATCATCGTGATAAATAGGGAAAATGGGATCAAACGAGGAAATAAGACGCTTAGCTCAGGAAGCTGAAAAACAACAATTATTTGCTCAAAAAGTCCAACAACAAAACACGAATTTGACTAGTCAGCTTGAGGCTATAACAAGGATAATAATTATCTCAACGAATTTCTTGAGGCTGATGAACGGGCAAAACATTATAATAAACAAGCTCAGTCTCAATTTATTCGTGATCGAGATATCATTCGAGATCTAGAAAGACAACGAGATAAATTAGAGTTAGATGTCAAGGATTATAAAAGATAAAAAGAGGAATATCAAAAGACACAAACGATTTTCAATCAAACACAACGTAACAAAGAGGAAAAATATCTTGATGATATTCTTCAGTTACAAGCTAAAATCAAAAATCTTGAAAATGTTGTTTGTAAAATGGGCAAATCAACTGAAACACTTCGGTTGCTTACAAATGAACAAAAAGCTTTTTGGGACAACTTACATAAGTCGGATTTGGGTTATAACGGTCCATATGTTCTTTCACAAGCTTATGCTAAAATTCCTAAGTTGTATTGTGCTTATGAACTTTGTGATAAAAATAAACAACCGCATGTGTTTGATTCTAAGGAAACTCTTGAGGATGCTGAAAAGAGTCAGTTAAAAATGAATGAGTTTCAAAAAGATGAAAAAGTTCAAGAGTTAAAGATACAACCAATCGATTATGGAAAATTGAACAAACTTTATGA
>BQNB010176111.1:0-13094 GCA_026074375.1 Tanacetum coccineum
TTATAAAACAATTATTATGGCATTGTTATAATCAAACATTAATTTTATCTCCTACTCATTGTAGTGATTGATAATTTGGTATTATTATAAGAGACACCAAGAGTAAAAGATGAGGAGCTGCGAAATTTATTAACGGATGTTTGTAAAGTCGTGCAGGTAATCTTCAAGGAAAACACTCGAATGACGTATATAGAAGATATAAGAGATATTTATGATGATTTTGGGGGCTCCTTTTATGCTGATTTTGATGGCCATAGAATCGGTTACGACTGTGCAAAAGGTGCCTCCAAGGATAGTGATTATAGCAAAAAAATGAGGTTAAAGTGTAGGATGTTGTGGTTTTTAGGCAGGAAATAAAACAATTTTTTATTTGTAAAAACAATTATCAACTCAAAACAAAAACAATAATCAACTCCAAACTATTCTTGATTTGTAAAACAAAACACGTAAACACATTACTTAGGGGCGAGGTGTGGACGAATATGCCACAAATAGAGAAGGTCTGCCACCAAAAGAAAAGGTAGTTGGGGAGTGACGATAAGTAGCCTGGTTCCTGGATGACCTCCCAGTATTCTTCTTAGGCCTAGCAGATGGACCAGCGGTCTTCTTAGGCCTACCAGATGGCCCAGCGGTCTTCTTAGGCCTACCAGATGGCCCAGCGGTCTTCTTGTGTCAGATTGAACGTAGGGAACAAATTGTATGTTATGTGTGAAACGTTTGAATTTTTTTTATGCTTAACGATTTCTTTCATGTGTACGCCAGGATCAATTTCTTCGCCATTTGATGTTAGAAGCAGAAAGGAGAGACCTTAGGAATATAATTGAGAACAAATCACGCATCATTCTCGTGCACTCGACTTCAGGATACAAGTATGCTTATTGTTCCGATTCTACTTTCGCATTTTGTGCTACATATCCATAGCTTATGCAGTAAGTAAAAAAAATTGTTCTTATACAGACATAGTTTGAGAGAGGTTCTAGATGCTCCAACTGTGATGAATCTAATTAAGGATACAAAAGCAGCCCAAGAGGTAGCCCATAAGGCCAATTGCTATATCTTTTTCATATACATGAGAGATTTATTTGGTCGATCTTACTCATGTAATGTTAGGTGCGGAACTCAGCATATTCCTTGCATTAATACTCTTTGTTTTTCTGTTTAGGTTCGAGCGCTTGATGAATTTTTCGCCATGCTTAGAAATGTAAGGTTCATCTTTTATATAAGTGCTTTTGTAAGTCCAAATGAAAAGATGAGAATGAAATAAGTCCTGCTATTTTCTAGTTCGTATTCTACTATTCAGTTTCTTGCATCTACTTTGCACCTTATTAAATTACTTCAAATTGTGATTAGGTCTGTTTTTAAGCGATTCCACGGCATCTTTTAATCCTACACATAATGTCTGTAATGAGTATAATTATAATCATTTCCTATTAAAATGTTACCTAAAGGCTAATTGTAAATTGTGCGGATCAACATCGTGCATGTTATGGACCAAAGCATGTTGAGGTTGCTAATGAAAGAATGGCTGTTGAGACATTACTTATAACTGATGAGCTTTTTAGGTTTGTAATTCTACATTTGCTTTATGTTACTAGGTAGTAGGACTTGTTTTTTACTTTTGTTGATTGCCGTTTCAGGAGCGCTGATATAGCTACAAGGCAAAGATATGTCAATTTGGTCAACGGCGTTAAGAAATCTGGGGGCACGACTTATGTATTCTCTTCAATGCATGTTTCGGGGGAACGTGAGTACACTTTATATACTGCATTCCAAGTTTTAGATTTCTCTGACTATCAAATACTTACTAACACATTTTTTTGCATAACCACAGAACTAGCACAGATGACGGGAGTTGCTGCAACACTTAACTCATAGTCACTCAACCGTCGACTATTGACCTCTTGCGAGCACTTTAAAGGATCTAATTACAAAAAAAGAAAGTAGTGAGGGAAAGCCCTCTAGTCGAGTAAGAGAACTGAAAGTTTCAGGCCAGTAAAGTCCGTTAGTGGGGGAGTGAACCCGGAGATTCGTCAATCAATTCTTTCTTCTGGAAACGACTAAAAAGAGCAGGGCTTGTCTGGGGCAAGGGATGCAGGGATGAAAGATGAAGCTTGATCTATCATCACCACTCGTCTTAGTTTTTTTTCTTGCCTGATGGCGCCACCAAACTGCACTGGCGGTCCCGCCATTCCATGTTATCCGTCACTAATTAGGCGTGGTTTTTTGGTTGTAAAACTAAGACGCACGTGTATCCATAACATGTTATAGCCAGTGGCGGAGCCATGCCTTGTCAAGGCGGTTCCCGAGAACCACCTTGGACGACGAAATCTTTTAGAAGCGGTAGAAATTTTTTTAGGAACCACGTTAGAAATTATTTGGAACCACCTTGGAAAAAAAATTGAAAAACACTTCAATTTTAGTATAAAATATTTTTAGCTCAAACCAATAAAAAAAATTAGCCCATTTAACTATTATATATATATATCTATTTAGGGTGAATAATAGCTGTGTTTGGACAGCTATGCTACTGTTGGCTCCGACTCCTATTGGACTCCCATTTTGGGCCGGCCCATTTGGCAATATTTATTTATTTTTTTATTTTTTTTAGGCAATGTAAAAAAAACCGCTCGGCATAAAATAGAAAAAAAAACTACAAAAATATTGACTTATTCAGATAAAAAAAATACTCGCGACATGAAGGCCAACACATAGCCCATATTAAAAAAACAAACTTTTAAACATGAGACCGAAATAAATAAACCCGCACAACATAAAAAATAGAAAAGATCAAAAATACAATTTTAACGCAAAAATTAACCGCTCTATGAAACATGAGCCGAAAAAAATAAAACCGCACTAAATACATAAAAAATCGCCATGCAGTAACGCGCGATTTCTCATTTCTAAAGCCAAGTTCCCATAAAATTATCTTAAAAAAACTCCGTATAGCAAAAAAAACACCTTTAAACTAAGCCATATAGAAAAATAAACAAACTATTCAAACATGAGGTCCGAAAAAATAAAACCGCACAAATAAAATAAAAAAATAATGCCTCGCGTAGATTAAACGACCGTAGTTTTGTTCTACACGCTACAGGTGCTCGGCCCTTTGAGGCTTCCTAATTTGGGCAAACCCCATTTGGCTCTTATTTTTTTTTAGTTTGTTGGCAAATGTTAAAAAAACGCTCGGCACAAAAATAGGAAAAAAAAATTCTAAAATATTGACTTTATAAGATAAAAAATTTACCCGGCGACATGGAGGACCCAAACACATACATAAGCCCTTATATAAACAACAAACTATTAACATGATGAACGGAAAAAAATAAACCCGCACAAATAAAAAATAGAAAAGAATAAAAATAAAATTTTAACGCAAAAATTAACCCGCACTATTAAACATGAGACCGAAAAAATAAACCCACACAGAATACAATAAAAAAACGCCATGTTCCCATAAAATTATATTAAAAAAAAAACTGTATAGCCAAAAAAAGAAACATTTGTTAAACTCTGAGCCCACCAATAGCCCATATAAGAAAAAAAAAACAAACATTAAAATTGAGGCGAAAAATTAAAACCACAAAAAATAAAAAAAAATAAAATAAATTAATGCTCTACAGACTACGCGAAAAAATTTACGACCCGCAGCAACGCTGCGGGGTAATATGCTTGTTAGTAACTGTTCTAAATTAATAAAAAAGGACCAAAAGTATAAAACATTCAAAAAAAAAAAATAAAAGGCCCTTCGGGGACATCCGATAAATTATAAAAAGGCCCAAAAGTAAAAAAATAAAAAATTTAACCTACCACTAGTTGTGGAAGGAAGAGTCACAGAGGTATCTATCACTTGTGTTGTGTTGTGCAGTTGTAGAGGTAAACATTATTATCCTTTTTATAGCTAATAGTAAACTATAGCTAATAGTAAAACTTCTAAGTGTATTTCTAGCAAAGGTAAAAGGGGGGGATATTGGTTTTTTTTTTTTTTTTTCATCTAATATTAATATTTATCGATGTTTTAAAAAAAAGAGGGATTCTTAGATTTCAAGTGCAAATACAGGGGGGGGACTCTGGCTCTGGATTGAATTCAGCAGTGACGAGTCTAAGGTTAAAGTTTCAAAAAAATACGGGAGATGGAATTGATATTTTTACCACAACGAAACTTGTTTCACATTAATTTCATTCCCGATGAAGCGAATATTGGATTCGAATAGATGGATGCCACTCAATGATGGATACTAAATCATTTAAAAAGATAGCAGGCAATTGGGTGAGAAACGGTTTTAGTAGATGACGGATCGCTGATGAAAATATTGCAATGGAAGGGTATGTATCAAAACAAAAATAAAAACTCACATCATGGATTCTTTTTGTCTAGTGAGGGGGGCTTCTATCATGGGAGTCGATACCAGGTCTAAGAAAATAGTTGTGGAGTTTGCAAATTGGGTACCTGATTTTGCTTCACTAGACAACATCTCACAACATGATTATGAATCAGAGGCGTCGGGAAATGATCAGGATATACATAGTATAAACGATGTTACAGAAGAAGGGGAGATCAAATGTTAGAAGAAGCAAATGGGTTACGAAATGAACGCTCTGGTAAACGGGTGGGGACTCCTTTGGAAGAAGGCGAGATCATTGGAGAATCGGATGATGGGTGTGTCAAGGATTGTATGGGAAAGAAATTGGACGATGATGTTGAAAAAGATATTGAAGATTGTTCTAACAATGTTACTGAGAAATGTGGGGTGGTAAATAATAATATGTCTAATAATGTGGAAGGTGAGATTCTTGAGGATCATTTTGTTTTTTTTTTTTTGGGAAATAAGTTGGGGGTGATCTGGTAATGATACCATTGAAGATAGCGGATGGTAACCATCGACTAACGTCTCTTTGGAAGTTAATATCCCGAGTAAGTTGCAACATGGTATCTAGCATTGTGCTCCATCTACGCCCCCGGGTAATGATCTAACATTGCTAAAGGAGTCTTTTTTAACTATTAAACATGAGACCGAAAAAATAAACCCACACAGAATACAATAAAAAAACGCCATGTTCCCATAAAATTATATTAAAAAAAAACCCGTATAGCCAAAAAAAGAAACCTTTAAACATGAGCCCCACACATAAGCCCATATAAGAAAAAAAAACAAACTACTGTATTAAACATGAGGCCGACAAAATAAAAAAAAATAAAAAATAATAATGCCTCACAACTACGCGAAAAAAATTAACGACCCGCAGCAACGCGCGGGTAATCATGCTTGTTAGTAACTATCTTAAATTATAAAAAGGCCCAAAAGTATAAAAATAAAAAGGCCCTTCGGGGACATCCGATAAATTATAAAAAGGCCCAAAAGTAAAAAAATAAAAAAATTAACCTACCACTAGTTGTGGAAGGAAGAGTCACAGAGGTATCTATCACTTGTGTTGTGTTGTGCAGTTGTAGAGGTAAACATTATTATCCTTTTTATAGCTAATAGTAAACTATAAAGTATTTAAGTATATAATTGATTAATTGTACATCTTGTTTCATTTTTTTTTCATTTTCGCATCTTGTCAAATTGGACTCGATTCGACCCGAAAATTTGACGGGTTAGTTGATTGACCCATTGCATTTTTTAACTTGACCAAATCAAGGAACCACCTTGGATTCCGGTTTGGCTCCGCCACTGGTTATAGCTGAGAATGGTGTTTTAGTTATAGTGAAAGAATCAAAAAAACAGTAAAAAACTAAGCTTGAAACCTCAACCTGCGGTTTGGTCATAATAACTTCAAAAAACACTATATTCACTAGTACATTCTCTAAAAAACACTATATTCACTAGTACATTCTCTACAACATTGAGGAGCTGGCGATCAGCTTATTCTCACTGTAGTAGTGCGTCAATTAATCACATTTCAATGTCATCGAGGTCTGGTAGTGGCAATCGAAGTGTTGCAGCAACTCCCGTCATCTGTGCTAGTTCTGTGGTTATGCAAAAAAATGTGTTAGTAAGTATTTGATAGTCAGAGAAATCTAAAACTTGGAATGCAGTATATAAAGTGTACTCACGTTCCCCCGAAACATGCATTGAAGAGAATACATAAGTCGTGCCCCCAGATTTCTCAACGCCGTTGACCAAATTGACATATCTTTGCCTTGTAGCTATATCAGCGATCCTGAAACTGCAATCAACAAAAGTAAAAAACAAGTTCTACTACATAGTAACATAAAGCAAATGTAGAATTACAAACCTAAAAAGCTCATCAGTTATAAGTAATGTCTCAACAGCCATTCTTTCATTAGCAACCTCAACATGCTTTGGTCCATAACATGCACGATGTTGATCCTGCACAAGTTTACAAGTAGCTTTTAGGTAACAATTTAATATGATATGATATAATTATACTTCTTACAGACATGTATGTGTAGGATTATAAGATGCCGGTGAATCGCTTAAAAACAGACCTATCAAAATTTGAGTAATTTATAGGTGCAAAGTAGATGCAAGAAACTGAATAGTAGAATACGAACTAGAAAATAGCAGGACTTATTTCATTCTCATCTTTTCATTTGGACTTACAAAAGAACTGATATAAAAGATGAACCTTACATTTCTAAGCATGGCGAAAAATTCGTCAAGCGCTCGGACCTAAACAGAAAAACAAAGAGTATTAATGCAAGGAATATGCTGAGTTCAAGATCGACCAAATAAATCTCTCATGTATATGAAAAAGATATAGCAATTGGCCTTATGGGCTACCTCTTGGGCTGCTTTTGTATCCTTAATTAGATTCATCACAGTTGGAGCATCTAGAACCTCTCTCAAACTATGTCTGTATAAGAACAATTTTTTTTACTTACTGCATAAGCTATGGATATGTAGCACAAAATGCGAAAGTAGAATCGGAACAATAAGCATACTTGTATCCTGAAGTCGAGTGCACGAGAATGATGCGTGATTTGTTCTCAATTATATTCCTAAGGTCTCTCCTTTCTGCTTCTAACATCAAATGGCGATGAAATTGATCCTGGCGTACACATGAAAGAAATCGTTAAGCATAAAAAAAATTCAAACGTTTCACACATAGCATACAATTTGTTCCCTACGTTCAATCTGACACAACGTTATTCCTATATTCAAAAAATTGTATGAACGCCCATAGTATATATCAGTTTCAGATACCCACCTTAGTGAATCCCGGACTTGCAATAACAGCACATCGAACGACCTTGAAGTCGATATGCTTCATAAAAGCCTACAGAAACAATTTAAAATAACCGTTTAATGCGAACACAAAAATCCAAACTATGCAATTAATAAATTCAAGGGCTAATGACTTGAAAATGTATCCAACTTGTCATTTTTTGTTATTGTATGTAGCCATCTTTTTTTTTGTTATTGTATGTATCCAACTTGAAAATTCATCATATTATATGTAGTCTATTACCTCAGCACTACCAGGACCATCTTGAACGTAATCTCCTCCTACGATTTTCATCTTAACGACAACAACAACGACAACTGATTAGGGTTTAACGATATGTTTTTGTTGATTTTGAGGGTTTATACCGTATAAATTATACGTGTTTTTTGGGTTTATATAGTGATTGGGGAATTGCATATACATCCTTCAAAAGTGAATAATTTGCATATAAATCCTTCAAAAGATGCAAAAACTGCTTATATATCTAAAACATGCATAAAAATTAGAGGTGGCAAATCTTGCCCATATGGTAATTCATGGGCTCTTTTGGGCACTTTTTTAAAAATTCAATAATTAATAAAAAAAAATTTAATTATATTTTTTATTTCGGTTTAAGTTTAAGAGCAATAGTTAAAAAAAAATTAAAAATTAAAATTTTTTTATATAGGTTTCAGTTTACGAGCAATAATAAAAAAAATAAAAAATTTTAAATTTTTTTTATTTTGGTTTCAGTTTACGAGCAATAATAATAAAAAAAATTTAAAATTTATTAAATTTTTTTAATTTCGGTTTCAGTTTACGGGCAATAATAAAAAAAAATTTTAAAATTATATTTTTTTATTTCGGTTTAAGTTTAAGAGCAATAATTAAAAAAAAATTAAAAATTTAAATTTTTTTATATCGGTTTCAGTTTACGAGCAATAATTGAAAAATAAAAAAATTTAATTTTTTTTTATTTCGGTTTCAGTTTACGAGCGATAATAAAAAAAATTAAAAAAATTATTAATTTTTTTTAATTTCGGTTTCTCGTCTTACGAGTAGAAATAAAAAAAATTAAAATTTATTAAATTTTTTTAATTTCGTTTTCAGTTTACGAGCAATCATAAAAAAAATATTAAAAATTAAACTTTTTTTATTTCGGTTTCAGTTTACAAGCGATAATATAAAAATTAAAAATTAATTTTTTTTTTTTCGGTTTCTGTTTACGAGCAATAATAAAAAAAAGTTAAATTTATTAATTTTTTTTAATTCTTTTTATTATTGCTCGTAAACTGAAACCGAAATAAAAAACGTGTATAAACCATGTATAAAATGTGTGTAAAAACGTGTCTAAATTTTAAAATAACTTGAAAATATATTTTTGTAACATAACTGAATTTTGAGTTAATTGCAAACAGTCGTTAGCATAAAGGACTAACGTTGCAACTGTTCGTTAGTTAAATGGACTAACGTTGCAAATGAGAGGTAACAGACTACATATAATAGGTCGAATTTTCAAGTTGGATACATACAATAACAAAAAAAAAGATGGCTACATACAATAACAAAAAATGACAAGTTGAATACATTTTCAAGTCATTAGCCCTAAATTCAATCATTAGTACAAGAATAAGCACAATATAAGCAGTCCTCGCAACTTTAAATCCAACTCACTTGTAGAACGTTCTCATAGAACTTATTCAAAGCCTGTATGCAAAAGAAGTAATATAAGAATAATGGTTTGTATACAAAAGATGAAAACATATATTGAAATAGCATAAACCTGTAACATACTTTGTCATAACCAGCAACAGAAGGCCCATGCTTGCGAGGAATTGAAGCTTTTATCCGAGAACAAGTGATGGTCAAGCTGATGAAAGGTTAGCCAGCTTAGCATGTGTACTTCTCAAAGAACAAGGGAATTTAAATTAATAACAAAAGTTGATTTGACTTGCAGTTTCTTTTCATTATAACATATAATCTTTAAAATTACAGGTGATCTAACTTTACAGAAATTATTAGCACTTAAAAGTTGGATTAAAAAAATAATATTATAACAAGTTTAAACATATGCTTATATGGCAACCTACTGACTAATAAAATAAGTTACCTTTTACCCACAAGAAGAATATTGGCCAATCCTTCTTCCATCAGCACGACCGCAAGATCAGCACTAGCAGAAGGATCTGAATCAGGAGAAAAAACCATCAGAATGAAGAAAAAAAATCAGAAAATTCATTTTAAAGATATTTGACTCCTGTAATATCAACACAAAGTATACCCGCGGCTTGTTTAAGTGATTCGATTGCTAGCGAGTCCCATAACAGCTGCAGTGTAACAGGTAAAATTACTTCAGAAACATATACTACCAAATAGCATAAAAAAACATGGAATTGAAGCATACCTTTCTTAAAACAAAAGGACAGCGAAGTTCAAGTTTAAGTGTGTGAAATTGCCCGATCTGCAAAGAAATTATAAAATGGTAAGAATATTGATCAAAGATTGGCTTCTTTTACTTGTATAACTTCTGTTTATTTAGATGAAAGGTGGGATGCAAGTGAAGCGAGCGGTCATTAGATTAGGCGACTATAAGAACTATAATTACTTATTATTTTCTTTTATCAGAAAGAACAACATGCTTAAACAAATATTGCACCTACTTTGACATGCTCGTTTTCCAGAATGTTCTTTCCATGTATTCTCAGTTCAGAACCTTCTTTGTCATAATCAACACTCTGCAAACAATTTAGGAAGAAAGAATATTTACTAATGTATAACTATAGACGCTAACAACCTTGTAGCACTGACATATAAGCCGACCTTACCTCAACATTGATTTCCAGTTTCAATTTCCGACTTTCTCCTTCTTCTCTAGATCCCGAAGCTGCTGCTTCTCTTTGGACTTTTCTATAAAACATCCAAAGAAACATAAAAACAGATATCATTTCCTGTACAAGATCTTTTGAGCAATAAAATATACAATTATGCAGAACAGTATAAGAGCAACAAAATAAAAATCTGAAAAGTGGCAAATAAGAATGACACCCTTCAAAACATGCAAATAACTAATAACTGATAAGTTAGCTATTTATTGAAAGAAACCAGTTGATAGATTAATCTCGTATTAGTTTGCCTTCCAAGGATCATGCCATTAATTAACCTAGCTAGCAGGCTGATAATATCTAATCCTATGATTGGTTATCGAGTTTTCTGGAATACTGCAGACACACAATTCTCAGCGGGAATCTCATTTATTAAGTTCTGGCAACCGCCTTTGAATAAAGTGATAAGAGCGAGTATGATGCATTGTCAAAATTTTGATATTATGTTCGCAACATTATAAGCCTAAGGCATCAGTAAGAGGATGCTGATCGGTTTATTCTTTTTCATCCATCAGGGTTTATGTCCAGTAACTTGTATTGATAGCATAGGTACTTATAACTTAATTTATAGTCAGCTTTAGTCTTATAGGTTATTGTGCGAAAAAAACGAGTGCATAGTGTGAAATGTGGTGTCCTCGGGGACTAGGCAGCGTACATCATGTTTTTGAAGGGCGTCTACGAAAAACAAAATGTTGCATGTCAAACTCAAATGCCAGATTAACTCACCTAGGTTAGAACTAAACTAGCGTAAAAAAAATCTTATGAGATCCCAGAAGTCCAGAATAACTAGCAAATTAAAAAAGGACAAATTATTCACCAGGTGCGCCCCTAAGGCTATAAGGCGTTGTGCCTCTTCACAACAAAATATTAACCGGTTTGAGCCTATTCGCGCTTTTAACAAATATCAGTTGCTGTTCTTGATATTTATTTATTTTCCACATTCTCTTTCAGCTTCATCTTTTCATTCTACAGTAATATAATCGAAAAGCTAACAGAATATTGAACATTGGTAGTTAGCCTTAATTTCTACAAGAATTATGTGTCAAGTAGTCGTGTACTTTGCTAAGCAACAAAAAAATAATAATTTTGCCCGCCTGTATGATACAAAAACTTAGGCTCACAGTTGTATTCACACGATGGGTACGTTCTAGTTAACTAAGATTATTTTGACTTTGGTGTTGATAGAGCATAAACGTGAGATTAATGTGACTATGTGAGTGGTTCGTCTCACCTTAAATTATATATTTACAACGATGCATGTGAGAAAACCTTACTAGAACTAAAACTAACAAACCATAAATGAAAACCAAAAATCTTAAATAACTGCAAAACCTAACTATTCCTAAATCTTCTTAAGTAGCTTTTCTATAGATAAATGAATCGAGATCGCAACCCATCGTACGTTTCGTTTCTTTTAAATTATGGGCACTAGTAAAGTTTACTCCTAAGTTTCAAAGAAAGCACAAATCAATATATGATTAGCACTATGGAATAAAAAATAATTAGTCTTTGTCTACTAGTTTAATGACTCTAGTATGTGTGTAATAGGTTGTCTAGTTACAATGTAATCGATATATAACATTAATTGTGCTGAGTTAGTCTATCTAGCCGTCAACAATATCAAGTTGGTTTACTTATAGTAGGTTAAAATCGTTATAAAATGATTCTGTAGCGATGATTTCGTAGCTATTGTATGTCTCTTGTCGTAGAATACATTAACTAAATAAAAAAAAACTAGTAATAAGAAAACAAAAGAAGTAGTAAATAAAAAAACCTGGTAGTATCAACCATAACAGTATCACCAGGCAGAATCAAATTATAGGCAAGCCATAAATCATCAGATTCATCAGGTATTATCTGCGCATGCATAAAAAAACCAAACATTAATTACTTAATTAATACTAGGTTTTATTAATTAATTTGTTTGTGTTTTAATTACCTCAGCACTACCAGGACCATCTTGAACGTAATCTCCTCCTACGATTTTCATCTTAACGACAACAACAATGACAACTGATTAGGGTTTAACGATATGTTTTTGTTGATTTTGAGGGTTTATACCGTATAAATTATACGTGTTTTTTTGGGTTTATATAGTGATTGGGGAATTGCATATACATCCTTCAAAAGTGAATAATTTGCATATAAATCCTTCAAAAGATGCAAAAACTGCTTATATATCTAAAACATGCATAAAAATTAGAGGTGGCAAATCTTGCCCATATGGTAATTCATGGGCTCTTTTGGGCACTTTTTTAAAAATTAGGGGGCACTTTTTGCCCACCAATTATTATTCATGGGCTCTTATGGGCATGTGTAAAAAATCAAATGGGCACTTTTTGCCCATCTAATGGGCGCTTATGAGCACTTTTTGCCCATCAAATGGGCGCTTATGGGCATATATAAACACTAAATGGGCAACTAGGCGGATCTTCTTTATTTAATTGTTTCTTTTTTGCCCGTCACTTTTTCCAGCTTTCAAGCGTGTATTACTATCATTAACTTTTTACGTTTTCGCCATTTTTTGCGTGTTTGTGTTTTTTTACGATTTCGCCTCGTTTTTTACATTTTTGCTTGTTTTTTACGCTTTCATCCATTTCTTACGTTTTAGTCTGTATTTTTACGTTTTAATCCGTTTTTTTACGATTTCGTCTGGGTTTTTACGTTTTCGCCCGTTTTTATACGTTTTCGCCCGTTGTTTTACGTTTTCGCCCGTTTTTTTACGATTTCGTCCGTTTTTTTACGATTTCGACTGTTTTTTTACGATTTCGCCAGTTTTTTTACGTTTTCGCCGGTTTTTTTACGATTTCGTCTATTTTTTTACGATTTCGTCAGTTTTTTACGTTTTCGTCAGTTTTTATCCATTTTCGTCAGTTTTTTTACGATTTCTTCTGATTTTTACGTTTTCGTCTGTTTTTTTACGATTTCGTCTGTTTTTTTACATTTTTGTCAGTTTTATTACGATTTCGTCAGTTTTTTTACGATTTCGCCCGTTTTTTACGATTTCGTCTGTTTTTTTACGATTTCGTTTGTTTTTTA
>BQNB010176112.1:0-13094 GCA_026074375.1 Tanacetum coccineum
ATGAGGTGTTTATATAGCACCTCAATCTTAGTCCTAGATAAACTAGGAGACCTCTTATCATTATCACAAATCACTTCCCTTTTCCTTATTAACAAAAATCGACTCCTAACCCATCTCAAACTCCCCATAGGGCCGGTCACTATTTGAGATCCCTTAGGATTCGGGCTTTTTTTTTAATTTTAGTCCCTTCGGTTCATATTTAAATAGTTGTTGAGTTAGTTATAAAATATAACGGTAACTAACTGTTATTTAAATTAACAACGTGAAGCTTATCAAATCCTTAATAATAAATAAATATATATCACTACAACATTCGATGCTTTCCCCAGCAACATTCCGACCCTTTCTCCAGCGACATGTCGCTGGGGAAACCTATCCCCAGCGACATGTCGCTGGGGAAAAGTTGATGGGGTATGCTCGATGGCGTTCCCCAGCGACAATCCCCAGCGAAAAGTGGGCCCCACGTATTTTTTGGTCAAGGAATTGGTGCCACGGTGGCAGTAGATTCCCCAGCGACATGTCGCTGGGGAAACTTCTGATTAAAACCAAATATTTAAAGTTAATAATAAAATCTTAAGTTAATTGCACATTTTCCCCAGCGACATGTCGCTGGGGAAAAGTCTGCAATTTTTTTTTATATACAGCCTGCACAGCAGCATTTCCAGATTTTTTCCGGAAAAAATCTACCAAAACCTGTATACACTCACCACAACTTGTACCAAAACACAAATACAAAGTAAACGCATCTCGCAATACAAAATACACCACAACTTGTACCAAAACCAAAATCTAATATAGGGAAATCGTCCAAAAGCCGAATATGTGCACATGATAGTTTAGGGAAACAAGCGTTTAAATGTAGCATACTAGGGAAACAAGTCAATAGTCCACAAGATAAACATAAAGAAATAATGTACCATACTAATGAACATATAACACGACTAACTCGTGTCATCGCCACCATCCTCACCCCCCGTATCATCACCATCCTCTCCGCCCTCACTATCACGCGCGCGACTCCCGCCACTCCCGCTGGCTCCACCTGAATCATACCGAGCAAAAGCATCCGCGAACCTGTTGTCGCTCCTCATCAAGCTCATCATGAAATCGACATCCCTGCTTCTGTCAACGGGTGCGGTATAGCTCAGCCTAGAGCGGACGTATCCTGGCATTACCGGACCCACGCCAGGAATGTGGCCGCGAAGCTTTCCGCCTCGGACCATCGCGTTGATTTCTGCAGTGGTGTGCTCACCCGTCGCCTCGAGCTCCCTCATCCTATCCTATGTAGTGACAATAACACAAGATAGTAAATATATTAGTCGGGTTGCTACATTATTAATCGATGATTCATTAAAGTATGGTTTGAAAGAATACTTACATACATCCGGAGAGCCTCAGGATCTTGGAATACACCGTTAACGGTGTGGAGACGATAGAACGTGTCGATCTCTGATGGTTCCTCTTGGGTTGCCGACGTCATTTTCTGTACATACACACGCATATAAGATCAATCTAATTAAAAACGACAAATCTTAACACACCAAAATGTATAATCAGATATATATATGTATGTAAAATCAATAATAATAATAATAATTACCATCAGATGTCGAGTGAGAGGGATCGACCGAGATCCATGGCGTGATACCACTGTGCTCTTGGACCGATTCAGCCTATTTGTTTCGGCTCGCTGGGCGTTGGCAGGGTCATTCCAGAAGTTGATGTATTTCTCCCACTCATCATCCGTGTACTCATCGGGTTTGCCCCGCCTGATCCGATCCAAATCATAAGCTCCAGTCTCGGGGTCTCTGATCCAATGCTCCCTCTTCAAGGTTGCCTTGTTGGTGTTATATGATTTTCCAAACTGAGCCTGAATGTATCCTTCGATTCTAGGCCATCGCTCGGATCTCATATGCGGCTCGAGGTTATACGTAGACTGCAATCATATACAACACATTGAAAACAGAGTTAGAAATATAATTTATATATTTATTTAAATTTGTTTATTTATTTATATGATATAAATAAATAAACGAATTTAGATAAATATACACAATTAAATAAATGAACACGATAATTAAATAAACATAAAAGGATAACTGACCCCAAGAGTGGCCATCAGCCTCGCCTTGTCCCCCGCGGGGACCTTCTGCCAGGAAGGGTGATACAAAGGTATACTCCTAATCATCTCCCCGAAGTAGTTTCCCCACTGAGTCGAGTAGGGGCCGGTAGGGACAACCGTGTTATCAGCACGGTCTTCGAACCCGATCTCGATGGGCCGGCCTTTATTAGCGGCCACCGCATCCTTTAATACTTGGTTCCGGGTCCTTTCCCGGGTCTTCCTGCCGGCTTTCACGCCGCCCAAATTGGGCTTTCGCTTTCCTTTTCCTGCAAAATCAAGTGAGTGATAAAGTCATAAAAGTTCAAGGCAAGCAAGTTCAATATATGTATCAAATTTATGCTTGTATTACAATAATCCAGAAATTCTTACCTCGGTTGATGAAGCAACCCGCGCAACCGAATGATGTAGGAGGTGGACGTGAAGGATCCTCACCACCACCGTCCCCGCCATGTGCTCGTGCAACATCAGCCATCTGTACAAGTACAATTAGCATAACATGTAGAAATTCATGAACAAAATAATACAAGCATGCACAAATCCAAATATCCAAATAAATTTACACATTTAAACAATCCACAACAATTTCATTCATTCATTCATTCATTCAAATATATAAGTGTATTTTGCAAGTTACAACACAAGGTTAATCTTCTTCTTCACTAGAATAAACTTTCTCAACACCATCATCATCATTGATGAGGTCTTCAACATCAGAATCTGCTAAATCATAAGGAAGGGGGTCTTCATCATCGCTAATATCATCGTCTTCGCCAGGAACATCAATGATATCTGGCGGTGCGTCAACCTCCGTTGATTCACCATCTATATGCAAATCTATATAGAAGGTGACATTATCCAAGTCATTCCCACTAGTAGAAGGTGGGAGATCAGATGAGTTGTCCAAATGTATAATATCAGGTTCGTTCTCTACCACGATGACACCCCTGTTGAAAAACTTTTTATGATTAACATGTTCGACGACCTTCACGTTGGGTTTGGCCGGATCTTCAAGGTAGAAGACTTGTTTAACTTGTGTTGCGAGAATGTATTGATCATTTTTCCACCACTCACCAGAGCCGATGATTTGTGTCATTCCGTTTCTAAAGGTAAGTTTCTTGACTCTACCATTGTTGCGAGTGTCGAACCACTTAACTCTGAACAACGCAACTTTGAACGACAAATATTTAAACTCGAGGATTTCTTGAAGCTGACCATAAGACATTTCCCCGTCAGGGCCAGGCGCACAAATGCCGCTGTTTTGAGTTGTGCGACGTTCATCGCGGCTCTGCACGACATACCTCACACCATCTACTACGCAAGCGTTTACTGACATTGGAGTCCTTGATGGTCCATTAGCCAAAGCGAATAACTCGCTGGTTGTGCTAACCTCTGGGTCTTGGAGATTGTTTGCGTGACGTTCACAGATCTATGAAGAAGATAGGATTAGATAGAGAACAAAAAATATGATATTGTTATTTTTACACTTAAGTACACAAAATAAGTCTAAGTTTACCAGCGTCCTAAACCAGCTGGTGAATTCTTCTAGCATGTTTTTTTCTGGAAATAAACTGAAAAACGTTCATGGTATTAGAATAAGTCGTCGAAATGATAAGTTAAGAAAAAAAAATTACAAAATTAAAAAACGCGTACCTCTGGAACTGGGCCCGGTACGTGTCGATCTCAGGACTGTTGTGAAGTACATACCATCTCGCTTTATTGAACTCTTTGGCACCAAAAGGAGGAAACGACCGTAAACCAATCGTATTGCATACCGACCGGAACGCCTGAAACTGACACGTTGGGGGAGGGGGGTCCACATTACGTTCGAGACGATTAAATTTCGTGGTAACATCCCGAAAATAATGAGAACTTAAAGTCAATGCTTCTTCTGCAACATAACCCTCCGCGATCGAACCTTCCGGCTTAGCTTTATTTCTTACATAACCTTTTAGCTTCTTCATGAATCTTTCAAATGGAAACATCCACCGGGGGTGAATAGGCCCGCCTTCAAGAGCCTCTAGAGCTAAATGGATGGGCAAGTGAATCATAATGTCAAAGAAAGCAGGAGGATATATGCGCTCAAGCTCGCATAGAATTTCAACCACCTTGACCGAAGCTTTCAACATGTCATCCTCCATCAAAGTTGCAGAGCAGAGTTGCTTAAACAAGGAAGATAGCTCGATTATTGGTTTTGCAATATTATCGGGCAAGTAATTTTGAAGTCCATAAGGAAGTAAACGTTGCATCATTATATGACAGTCATGAGACTTCAGGCCCGTTATATTTGTATCATTATCGGTCACTTTGTGCTTGAAGCATGATCCGAACCCATCTGGTAGTTTAACTCCTTTGATGTACTGACAAAACTTTTTCCGGTTCTCTGGTGTGAAAGAATACGCAGCCTGGGGCTTCACGATCTTCCCCTTGTGGTTTTTGGTTAGCCACAAAGGTCTTCGAATGCCCAAAATTTTGCACGTCTTGTTGCCTTGGCGGTCTTTTTTTGTCTTTGGATTTGTCATTCATTAACAAAGTGTTCAAGATGGCCTCCAACACATTTTTTTTCGATATGCATGATGTCTAAATTGTGTCTTAGTGAAATAAAAGACCAATACTCAAGCTCGTAAAAAATAGACCGTTTAGTCCAGTTAAGCTCGACTTCAACATTGCGTTTTATCTTCACACCCCCATGTTTCGGATGTTTACCCGGCACACGCGTTAGCAATCTAGCATGCTGAGCCAGATATTACATCCTTAGGTTATCTTTAGGGAGGGATCTCTGTGATCAGTATCGCCATTGAATTCACGTGAACTCCTCCATTTATGGGGCTTCCTTAAGAATCTTCTGTGGCCAACATAAGCTATTTTGTTTTTCACGCCAATAGATGGAGTTTCTTCATTACATGTAGGGCATGCCTTGTAACCTTGCCCACTCCACTCCAGACAACAAGTTCAAGCTGGAAAATCATTTATGGGCCTTATTTAAACCATCGCTCTCATATTGAAATTTTGTCCTGAAACAATGTCTGTAGTCTCAACACCTTTCTTGTCCCATAAAACCTGCAGGTCCTCAATCAAAGGCCTCAAGTAAACATCAATGTCCTTGCCCGGGGATTTAGGGCCAGGAATTAACAACGTCAGCATAAAATTACTTTCTTTCATACATAACCATGGAGGCAGATTGTATGTTGTCAATATCACCGGCCACATGCTGTACGTCTGACTAAGGTTGCCGAACGGATTGAAACCATCAGCACACAACCCTAGTCGAACATTTCTTGGTTCTTTTGCAAAATCTGGATACTTCATGTCAAACTTCTTCCAAGCTCCACCATCAACCGGGTGTTGCATCTTACCGGGCTCCGTACACTTTCCAGTAGCATGCCAAATCATGTCTTTTGCAGTGTGTCTAGACTTGTACAAACGTTGTAATCTAGGAATGATCGAAAAGTAACGCAAACACTTCCTAGGAACTTCTTCCCCGGTGTGTCACTGTCTTCTTTGTTAACTTCTCACCCGAAATAAGAACATCGTTTACAGCATGTATCGACTCGTAACCTAACCGATCGTTTTAAATGTTCTTCTTTGATGGCATTAGTGTATGACGGTGGGAACTTGTATCCTTTACTTTCGGGTAATGCATATTGTAACCACTCTAACATTTCATTGAATATAGAATCCGTCAATTTACCTTTAACCTTAAAATAGGTAAACTTTGCCATAAAGTCTAATCGAGTCACATGGTCACAACCGGGGTACACGCGCTCTCGTTGGACTAGAATATAACTCTTCAAACTCGTTACGTGTAGCTTGAGTCGGTTCGTTACTTGTCTCACCAATATCTCCTTATGTTGGTTCATTGTGTTCATTATTCGGAGGAATTTAGCTAAGTTATCGGTAACGCTGGTCATGTCACTCATGAGAGGCTGGGTGGCGTAGGTGGGTGGCGTAGGTGTAGCTTGAAGCGGTTGGCGTAGGTAGAGCCGGTTCACCGTGCTTGTTCCCATACGTATAAGGGGGGTTCCCACCCGTTATCGGTTAATTAATATGTATCTCCAATCCATTCGATGGGTTTTTGAATAATATATTTCGACATCTTTTGCATTGGACATCTAATTTTCCCCGCCATATTACTAATCGGCGTGCATTGAGCGAAGAATTTTTGGACACCGTCATTAAATTTCTCACGGAACCCCCCCTCCCCCCCCCCCCCCCCCCCCCCCCCCCCCATCCCCCCCCCCCCCCCCCCCCCCCCCCCCCCCCATCCCCCCCCCCCCCCCCCCCCCCCCCCCCCCCCCCCCCCCCCCCCCCCCCCCCCCCCCCCCCCCATCCCCCCCCCACCCGACGAGGTTTTTTAACCAACTCTTATCAGCGAATACCATACCTGCGTTTTATCTATACATTTAGTTTTTACATGGAGGCAACTATTGGGAAGCCAATCATAGATGTTTTGTTCACCTGTGCAAACTATGGAAGCATCCTAACCCACTCTTTTATGATTAGTCTCATATATGATTGTGTATAACCGAATTTACTATTTGAGAAAATTTTTGTCAGCATTTCCCCTCAACTCCACAAATATGTGTTTAAAGAACATATTTTAGAGTAAAGGAGAAACACTGTCGAAATCATCTCAAATAGTAAACCAATTATACGCATTCATATCCTAATGAGTCAATAAATTAAAAAAAGCAGTCCCAAAAAACTAAGGGACTTTCCGAAATTATTTCTATTAAATTTCATTTTTCGGGACGGGTTTTCTATAGGAGGATCATTTTCAGACGGGGGATTTCCGAATTTAATCTCTAAAATCCTAAAACAATCATAAAGTTTTTACAATCCCCAACGTTATTAAACCCGCTGCCCCGCCAACCATAATAAAAAATTATAGCTAAACAAAAATTAATAAGTTTTTACAATCCCCGACGACATGTCGCTGGGGATACCTAAAGGATAAAAAATGACACCTTATTAACCCGCTGCCCCGCAAAAACCACGCTTGCCCCGCCAAAATCGGCCAACAGCCCCGCCTAAAAAACCCCGCTGCCGCAAAAAAAAAATCCCCCTGTCGTCACGCTTACTCCACAAATACCAAGAATTAATATTTGTGGATTAAGAGAAAAAGAATTAACTTTTAGAGGTAGGGGGCTCTGTGTGTGGTGGTTTATGCCGTGGTTGTTGGCATTGAGTGGTGTTGGTGTGTGATGAGTGGTTGTGGTGGGGTGATGGTGGCGATTGAGTGGTTGTTGTGGTGGTGGTTTTTTTGAATGATAAAATCGTCAAAGAGTTTTTTTGGTGTGTTTTAATCGGTTTTGGTCGTCTGTGAGAAAGCAGACCTGTTTATGATAAGGTTTTTTCCCCAACGACAATCCCCAGCGACATGTCGCTGGGGAAACGATTAATAACTTTGACTTTGTCAACGACAATCCCCAGCGACAATCCCCAGCGACATGTCGCTGGGGAAACTTTTCATTTTGTCGTTTTGCGAAAATGGCGCGTTATTGAAAAATTATGGAGGGCTAAACGAAAAACTTCCCCATCGATTAAATAGTTTCCAGCGACATGTCGCTGGGGAAAGGGTTTTACTTACTTATTTATTATGTTAAATTGTATTCATTTATATATATAATACTCAATAAAGTTTTTTATATTATGTATCTTTATAATTACTAATAATTTTTTTATTTATTGTTTATATTATGATTATGGTTTCTCGGTTATTAGATCGAGTCATCGGTTCAGTCGGTTTGTTTTCTCGGTTCACCTGTTAGAGTTAGGGTTACACATTAAAGGTTCAACGTATAAGGTTGGGTGACAACATTAGAGGTTCAATGTATGAGCTAGGGTTACCTATTAGAGGTTAATTGTATGGTTAGGGTTTACACATTAGAGGTCAATGTATGAGTTAGCGGTTACACATTAAAGGTGTCAATGTATGAGCATAGGGTGGTACACATTAGAGGTTCAATTTATGAGTTGTGGTATCATTTGCATTATCGATAGTGAATACCTACTTTGAGTGTATTTGATATGGTACGTATTGTAGGTTCACCGTACGAGTTACGGTTCAACATTGTAGATTATGTAGCCCATCGAAAGAGTATTTGCCGGTGTGGTTCGACCCACCAAGAGACGGGTCTATGTCATGTTTGGAAAACAAAGGGATGCGGTACATTTGGGTATGTTACGATCATAACAGAAAGTCGAAACATGATCACTAGATCCAAACTTTTAAATAATTATCTCACGATGATGTTGAACCCTAACTCATACATTGAACCTACAATGTTGAACGTAAAACTCGTACGGTGAAACCTATTTATGTTGTACCCTATCTACATTGAACCTATAATGTTGAACCCTAACTCATACATTGAACCTATAATGTTGAACCCTAACATTATAGGTTCAATGTATGAGTTAGGGTTACACATTAGAGGTTCAATGTATGAGTTAGGGTTACACATTAGAGGTTTAATGTATGAGCTAGGGTTACACATTAGAGGTTCAACGTATAAGGTAGGGTTACACATTAGAGGTTCAATGTATGAGCTAGGGTTACACATTAAAGGTTCAATGTATAAGGTAGGGTTACACATTAGAAGTTCAATAGTATGAGCTAGGGTTACCCACATTTAAAGGTTCAATGTATGACTGGTGATGGATTAGAAGCTAACACGATTATTTCCATATTTCAAAGCCATCTTATGATATGTTATACGGTTTACATTAGATGTTTCAACAGGAATTCTTTTAGTGAACATTCATTTCTTAAAATATAGTTGAGAACTTTCCTCAGAAGCACAAAAATACCGCGCGCATTTTGAAGATTATGTAGCCCATCGAAAGAGTATTTGCCGGTGTGGTTCGACCCACCAAGAGACGGGTCTATGTCATGTTTGACAACAAAGGGGATGCGTACCATTGGGTATGTTACGAATCATAACAGAAGTCGAAACATGATCACTATGATCCAACTCATACATTGAACCTATAATGTTGAACCCTAACTCATACATTGAACCTATAATGTTGAACCCTAACTCATACATTGAACCTATAATGTTGAACCCTAACTCATACATTGAACCTATAATGTTGAACCCTAACTCATACATTGAACCTATAATGTTGAACCCTAACTCATACATTGAACCTATAATGTTGAACCCTAACTCATGTCGCTGGGGAAAGACTGACGGGATAATTTCCCGCTTAGATTTTTGCTGAAATTTTTTATTAAATTTCATGAAAATATTCCCCAGCGACATGTCGCTGGGGGAAACGTTTCAATAACGTTTGACTAAAGATTCAACGAGAAAAAATGCCACGTCGGAGTATTTTGTCGTTTAGCGACTTTTCCCCAACGACATGTCGCTGGGGAAAAGCGCGCTGGGGAAAGGGGCTGTTGTTGTAGTGCATGTTCTTCTTATATAACAAAAGTTATGGTTTTTATTGGTTCGATGATCCGATCCATTTTTCATTTATAATTGTGTTCTTTAATACTCTTTCAGATGATATCAATATATCATTGATCAATAAGGCATTGTTTATTGGAAGTACACATATGTTGCAACTTTTTACTGGTTTGTAACATTCCATCAATTTGAATCAGTTTCTTTCTAGCAATTTATTTTATCCCGTTAAAGTGCTTGAGAGTGAATATACAACCCTTTCTGATGGGATAAAGTTAGTGACTTGATGAATAATGTGAAATGTTAATTCTTTTTAAGTCTTGATTACTTAACACACCTAATATTTTTAAGGCAATTGTGTCTAGATACTATAATTTGAAGGTTGGAAAAGGAGTTGTGAAAGAATCTCGGGTTGCTGTACGGTTTGTGGCTTATATGAAATCATTCAGTTCTGCATTGTTTAACTTATGAATATAAATTACTAGTTTATTGACCCGTGACACGGGGCCTTAAAAAACAGTTGACAATGTTTTTATAAGAGATCGATTTGTGGTATTACATATATAAATTACATGTTAACTTCGTGAATCGAAAATATTAATGCTAACTTACGATAAATATAAATGACTGAAACACTATAAAATATATTTAAACTTTTATGGTATATAAATTTGAGAGTATATAACTTTGGAAAAGACTAAAATAATCTAAGAACAACATAAAAAATGGCATTTAATTCACGGGGCCTTAAAACACCGTTGATAAGGTTTATATAATAGATCGGTTTTTAAGATTATGTAAACAAATTACATGTTAGATGTATGAATAGAAACGAAACCGAACTTTTTGGTTATTGAAAAACAAAAAACCGAACCATCTTTTTTAGATTCGGAATATATCACGTTTATCGAGTATTGAAGGCAATTGAAGCATCGACTTTGTTAGAACACACATCCTTCTTTAAATGATTTGTAACCTAACAATAATTGTAACCTAACATAAATTCTTCTTTTAATGATTCCATAATATTTGTAACCTAACAATAATTAAATGTGATGAGTCTTAAATTTTTTTTAGCTTGTTAAATGAGGCCTAATGTTATTTGCATGATTTCTAAGCGCAACTATTGCCACACTGATTACACAAAGTGGCCCGATACTCATTTTTTTAACATGCAAAAAAAGTTGCATATAAATATAACCATAATCATTACCTCGTAAATACACTTAACCACTTGCCTCCCTAGTCTTAGCAATTTCTTTTCAAACATCAAATCACAATTTCATCCTTTAAAGGTAGTCAACTCTCGATCTTTGATAAAAAAATATCAACAAATTGATAAAAAGAATGAACATTGTTAATCCTGTTCAATCACATAGATCGTATGTTTAATTTTTTTAGTTACTTGCATTCTTCATTATATGATTTTGATTTGAATGTAGCATTCTTGAAGTACATAATATAAAACATTAAAAAACACATAAGATGATAAGTTATTCACTTCGTGCGTACCTATTTTGGTCTTATCTGATTCTAAACCATTACAAACCTAAATGTCACACCCCCAAATTTCACTGCAGCGGAAGACTAGATTTGGGATTGTGACTTCATGGCGTGAAGAGGACTTGATACGAGAGATAGACCTCTACATGCCAATATACCAATGCAGACTTCTTATATTCCGTAAGATAGAACACATGAGAAAAACATTGCTAAAGTGTCAACATAAAGTTGGTGAGTTCATAGGTTTTGTTGTTTGATAATAGTGATGAACCACAAGATTTATAACCATAGCATGAAATATAGTAATCCTATATCACAATAAAAAATATTTACTATTGTCTAAGCTCATGACACCGAAGTGTTAACATGTATCATCATAGATAAGCCCATGCAGATGTTCAACCCACGACATCCATAACGGACTTAAATGAAACTGTGTTTGCTTGACTAATGTCAGTCCAAGACAAACAGGGATGTCAATCCCGATAGATCTATCCATAACATTCGCTCTTAAGAGTAATTAACAGTTCATGATAAATTGGGCAATATAGCAAGTTGGGTTGAATAGGGACTTAGACCCAATAGTAAATCAAATAATGTACTTGTGTTCAACTGTTAAAAATAAGCAATGTTCTCACCCCAAAAGATGATTTAAAACAGTAAAGTAGGGGCTATGAAAATTTACCTTGCTAGTTAATCGTCTGGAGTTGCTAATGAATCAATGCACGTCAAATAGTGACTTGGTCAAACACCTAAGTAATTATGACAATTCTGAGTTTACATTCTAAAGACTTAATGTGTAAAATGAATTATTCAAATGATTCCTCTAATGACATTGTCGTTTATGAGATAACATTTTATGTTTTTTTTCAAAATATTGTTTAAATCGTTGGCACTAGGGATGATACACGACTTTACATCTACGAGTATATATACATGACTTGATAATATTATGCGTCGTAACTTATATTTATATGAACATGCGATTTATATCTTAGGAAAATATAAGCATTATTTGTAAGTTACTACGTTTATGTATTTTCTTATCACGTCTATTTATTTATTCCGTAGTCGTCAAATAATTTGTAGAATTATCAGTTTTATATATATATCACGGTTCGTTCGAATAATAAAAAAAAATATTTATTTACATCTAATACTCTTAAGTTTCAAAATAGTATGTTTTAGTCCCTCTATTTAAATTAGGTAAATTTCGCAATTAACCCTCAAGTTCTCGTATTATCACCCTTAATCCCTTAATTTTTCCAAAATAGTAATATATTCAATATTTAACTTTATATTTCAAATTTTAAGTCTAATGACTTTTACGTTTAAAACCCGAATAAATTCTAAAACATTTTAGTGCCAAATAAATTTTATAGACCGTGATAAGTTTATTTACCCGTTTAAAACTCGGTTTCGTTGTTACCAATTCTAAGTCGTCGAAAATTTGTTATTTATATTTTCTACCTATCGAAATAAACATCGGCTCGTTAAAGGGTTTACCAACAATTCTCGAAAAATTCTAAAAAAATTCCATTAAATTAGTATTTTGGTGCATAAAACTTTTGTAAAAGGAAGTTTTCCTAAAATTTTGAGTTTTTATACGTTTTTTTAATGCACAAAAAAATAAAATTTGATGCACAAAAAATTTTTGATGCACAAAATTTTCAACTTGTTATAGTTTGATGCGCAATAAAATTTTGATGCAAAAAGTCAAAAGAAGTTGGGTACAAAATCAAATTTTTGATGCACAAAAAACTGATTTAATGCACAAACGTTTTTTTATAATAAATTTTTTTCGACAAAACTATCCACTTTTAGAAAAACTTCCTTTACAACTTTTTCATGCACCAACATACACGATCTTGTGGAATTTTTTCAGAATTTTTTGAGAATTTAAAAAAAAAAAAAATCTTTTTATCCTTCTCACGAATATTTGTCTTTTTATTTGATCTTTATCCTATATATATATATATATATATATATATATAAGCGCAATTAAAACTAGCTATGAATCTGTATCCGTAATTAAAGTGATGGTAATTAATGAAAAG
>BQNB010176113.1:0-11509 GCA_026074375.1 Tanacetum coccineum
CTTATCCCTTTGCCCGAGATATTTGTAACTAGCCATGGAGGTACCATGGCCATGTCATTGATGCACTGATTGCATGACCCTATCTGTGGCAGTGTGATTGGTCTACGGCGTTCCATTTTTGTATGTGCACTGGATATGATTTGATTTGTTAGACACTCGCCATTAGTGCTTGTGTATCTGGATATGAATTTGTTTTGCAGGGAGCGTATGGACGCATCCTAGGTATTTTGTTTTGTTTTGTTTTGTTTAGGTGAATGGCGAGTGTGTGTAATACACCCCATCTCACATTTTGTAGGGTACATCTGGAGTCTGCAGCTCCCATGTACAATTTGATATGATATGATATGATACGATGTATGTTATTTGGTCTAAGCATGTGGCATGCTTGAGACTTTTGCTTTGAACTCGTGGGCATTCCTGTGTTGTTCTATAATCTCATTCCTTTGATCATTCTTGATTCCTATTCATTGCACTATATTCGTATGACAGTTGTTTGGCAGGATCTCGTGATCTGTTCGTTATCCGTTTGTTTCATTTTCTTTTGTTATATATTATATCTGTTCACTGAGCGTTAGCTCGACCGCATTTTCTTTTCCTGTGCAGGTGTTAAGCGAGAAGCTGAGAATAGTGAGTGATATGAGTAGAAAGAGTTAGAATACCTACCCTAGAGAACCCTTATTGTTTGAATAATGTTTTGAAGAACCTTTATCTTATGATGTTTTGCATTTAGACCCCTTATGTTTGGGCTTTTATACTTTTGGAAAGATATTTTGATTTTGGCTCAATAATTTATTTAATAAAATTCTACTACTGAAGCAAAGTATGTTGTTGCTGCTAATTGTTGTGGGCAGGTGTTATGGATCCAAAATCAAATGCTTGATTATGGGTTCAACTTCATGAACACCAAGATTCACATTGATAATGAAAGCACCATTTGTATTATGAAGAATCCAGTGTTTCATTCTAAAACCAAGCACATTAAAATAAGGCACCATTTCATCAGAGATTCTTATGAGAAGAAGTTGATTTAAGTAATCAAGATTCACATAGACCACAATGTTGCAGATCTTCTCATAAAGGCTTTTGATGTTAGCAGGTTTAACTTTCTGATTGCTAGCATTGGATTACTTAATCTCTGAAGTATTGTTTAAGGGGAGGTTAATTAAGATTGGATGAAAGGAAATGTAACATTCAGCAGAAGTAGGTGAAGGGTCAGGACAACCCACTGATCCCTAACACACATCCACATTTGCTCAACTCTCTAATGAAGAACCAATCATTGTTTTATAATTGTATTAACCCAAAAGACTCAAAAACCTAAGAAAGCCAAAAGGACCACTGAGATATCTCAGTCTAGTGGACCTGTTCACCTTGTTGCAGATAAGACTATCTATAAGGAGTGGGAAGACATAATGGAAAAGGCTGCCACTACTGCTTCTAGCTTTGAAGCAAAGCAGGACAATGGTAACATAAATAGAACCCAATCCATGGAAACACTTAATGAATCTCTTCCTTAGGGAACTGATTCAGGTAGTGGTCCCAGGTGCCAAGATACCATATTGGGGGTGTAGAAGTTCAAATTAGGTTTGCAGCTGCATCTAAACAGTCCAATGATCCACCTCTCTCAAGAGTTAACACACTTGGAAGTGGGGAGGACATCATGAAACTAAAGAGGAAAGGGTATGTTGGACCTCACCCACTCTGCAACAAGTGCAGATACCACCATGTAGGGCCATGTACAGAGAAGTGTAATAACTGTAACAGAGTTGGACACCAGATGGGAGATTGCAGATCTACAGCTGCTGTACCAAACACTCAAAAAGTCCCACTTGGGAATCAGCAAGGTGTTATTTGCTATGAGTGTTGAAGACCGGGACATGTGAAGAGAGAATGTCCAAAGTTGAGAAACCAGAACCATGGGAACTGAGTTGGGAACAAGACTGGAAACCAGACTGGAGGTAACGAAGCTATAGCAAGGGCTTACGCCATTGGCGGAGGAGGAACAAACCCTGATTCTAATGTTGTTACAGGTACGTTTCTTCTTAATAACTGTTATGCTTCTATGCTATTTGATTCGGAGCCGATAGAAAGTTTGTGTCGTCAAACTTTATGCTTTAACTTGATGTATACCCATCCACTTTAGACAACCAGTTATAGCCATCTGAACTTGCCGATGGAGAATCTTCAGAACAAATTGTTGTTCTTAAAGGTTGCACTTATGATTATTATCATCCCGTTCGAACATATACTACTGCCCGTAGAACTTTGTAGTTTCGACGTCATCATTGGTAGGATTGTATGCGAAGTACCAGCGTTTATCGTTTTACGAAAAGGTCGTCCGTATTCCTTATGGAGATGGGGTATTGATAATCCAAGGTGATAATTACGACGGCGAAAGTAAGATGAACATCATATCGTGTACGAGGACCCAGAAGTATATTCAGAAGGGATGTCAAGTCTACCTAGCGCAAGTTACATCCAAGAAGGCTGAGAATAAGTCGAAGGAGAAGCAACTTGAGGACGTGCCAATCATACGGGAATTTCCGAAGGTCTTTCCAGAAGATTTGCCTGGACTGCCACCTGCTCGACAAGTTGAATTTCAAATCGACTTAGTCCCCGGTGCTGCACCTGTAGCACGAGCCCCGTATCGATTAGCAGCACCCAAATCTCAAAGTTTGTCCTCTTAATAGCAAGACTATTCTGACAGAGGATTTATAAGACCCAGTTCCTCACCTTAGGGAGCACCAGTTTTGTTTGTCAAGAAGAAAGATTGCTCTTTTCGGATGCGTATCGACTACTGTAAACTAAATAAACTTACTGTGAAGAACTGATACCCACTTTCGAGGATCGATGACTTGTTTGATGAACTCCAAGGATCAAGAGTCTACTCTAAGATTGACCTAAGATCTGGTTATCACCAACTCAGAGTTCGCGAGGAAGACATTTTAAAGATCGCATTTAGGAATCGCTATGGACACTACGAGTATCCAATAAAATTTCGTTGGCTTGACTAACGCAACCGACAATTTTTTTTTTTATATAGATTTGATGAATCGGGTGTGCAAACCGTATCTGGATAGATTCGTGATTGTATTCATCGATGATATTTTGATCTACTCCAAGAGCAGAAAGGAGCACGAAGGACACCTTAAGTTGATTTTGAAGTTATTGAAGGAGGAAGAATTATACGCCAAGTTTTCAAAGTGTGAGTTTTGGCTGTCAAAGGTACAATTTCTTAGTCACGTGATTGATAGTGAAGGCATTTACGTTGATCCCGCTAAGATCGAGTCAATCAGGTATTAGGCGTCACCTACCAAGACACCAACCAAGAATTGCGTTAATATTTAGTTTTAGCTGTTACTACCTAAACCGGACATTTATCGAAGGTTTTTCAAAAATCGCTAGACCTATGACGAAATTGACTCAGAAAAGTGTGAAGTTTGATTGGGGAGAAAAGGCAGAGGCTGCATTTCAGTTGTTGAAGCAGAAATTATATAGTGCGCCGATATTGGCCTTACCGGAGAGAATGAGAAACTTCCGTGGTAATTGCCCGATCCCCATCGCATAAAGGGTTGGGCGCGTTTTTGATGCAGAGGGAGAAGGTCATAGCCTACGCATCCCGCCAACTCAAGGTTCACGAGAAGAACTATACCACACACGACCTAGAGCTTGGTGCAGTAGTGTTTGCCTTGAAGATGTGGAGACACTACCTGTATGGTACAAAGTGTGTTGTGTTCACTGATCACAAGAGTTTGCAACACATTCTCGATCAGAAGGAGCTGAACATGAAGGCAGCGACGTTGGTTAGAGTTGTTAAGCGACTACGACTGTGAGATTCGATATCATCCAGGAAAGGCTACTAGTGGGTGGGCTGATTCCCGGTCAAAAAGGAAAGAAGTAAGCCACTACGAGTTCGAGCCTTAGTTATTACTATAGGGTTAAACCTTCCTAAGCAGATTTTTAGAGGCCAATCGGAAGCCAGAAAGGAAGAGAACTTCATCAACGAAGATTTGCATGGCATGACTAACAAGCTAGACCCTCACGCTGACGGGACGTTGTGTTTGAACAATCGAAGTTGGGTTCCGTATTTTGGTGATCTAAGAGCTTTGATTATGCACGAGTCTCATAAGTCAAAGTATTCCATCCATCCTGGATCGGATAAGATGTACCAGGACCTTAGGAGGCTGTATTGGTGGCCCAACATGAAAGCAGAAATTGCCACTTATGTCAGCAAGTGTTTAACATGTGCCAAGGTTAAGATAGAATATCAGAAACCATCAGGTTTGTTGGTTCAACCAGAGATCCCACAATGGAAATGGGAGAATATAACGATGGACTTTGTGACTAAGTTGCCAAAGACGGCAGCATCAAGACACGATTTGAGTAATTGTTGATCGTCTCACTAAGTCTGCTCATTTCTTGCATATGCAAGAAGATGACATGTTAGAGAAGTTGACGAGACGGTACTTGAAGGAAGTAGTCTCAAAGCATGGAGTGCCAGTGTCGAACATCTTTGACCGTGATAGGAAATTTACGTCACATTTTTGGAAGTCCCTTAATAATGCATTAGGTACTCTATTGGATATGAGTACAGCTTACCATCCAGAGACCGTTCAAACATTGGAGGACATGTTACATACCTGTGTACTTGAATTTGGAAAGGGTTGGGATAGACATTTACCATTGGTAGAATTTTCATATAACAACAGTTACCATACCAGCATTAAGGCTGCTCCGTTTGAAGTGTTGTATATGGGCGCAAGTGTCGATCACCTATCTGCTGGGCTGAAGTTGGAGATAGTCAGCTCACTGGCCCAGAGATCATCCACGAGACGACTGAGAAGATCGTTCAAATCAAGAGCCGTATCCAAGCCGCCCGTGATCGTCAAAAGAGTTATGCCGACGTAAGACGAAAACCTCTTGAGTTTCAAGTACGAGACAAGGTCATGTTGAAAGTATCTCCTTTGAAAGGAGTGATACGTTTTGGCAAGCGAGGAAAGTTGAACCCTCGTTATATTGGACCTTTTAAGATCATTAACAAAGTAGGAACCGTTGCCTATCGCCTTGAACTCCCAAAATAGTTGAGTATAGTTCATAGTACGTTTCACGTCTTGAAGTTTGAAGAAATGCATGGCTGATGAACCGCTTGCTATACCATTGGATGAGATCCAAGTTGACGACAAATTGCACTTCATCGAAGAACCTGTCGAGATCATAGACAGTGAGGTCAAGTGTCTGAAATAGAGTTGTATTCCGATTGTCAAAGTACGTTAGAACTCTAGGAGGGGTCCTGAGTTCACCTGGGAACGTGAAGACCAAATACAAAAGAAATACCCGCACCTTTTTACCAACTCTGCACCGCTGGCAGAGGTTTACGTCTAGGCTTTTGAGGACAAAGCTTCTTTAACGGGGAAAGAATGTGACACCCTAAGAATTTCCGTTCAATAATTTAGCCATTTGGTAATTTGAATTTTTTGATGTTTCGTTTAACTTTTACGCGTAACTAGGAAGTTGTCCCGTTAATATCTGAGAATCATCTCCGGAAGCGAACCGTACTGTATTTCATAGTAGCCTTTCGTCATTGGACGCGTTTTTACGTTTTAAATTAATATTTAAGATTTCATATTTTACGTGAAGTCGTTAATCATTTTCGTTGTTTGCGTAATCGGTTAAGTATATTAATGCATGTATGCATGGAAAGCCTTGGAAATTAATTCATATGCATGCACTACAATTCCTAGAATGTTGGAGGCCATTTTTAGTCCCCTCCTTTGGTCTTATTCCTAGCATGGGATTCCATTTTTGAAATTTAAATACAAGTTAACATACTTCCTACAAAGTGGCTTGCACAAGGTCCTTCCTAGGCTCTCATTCGCGGATCATTTCGGTCCCCCTTTTTCCCTTGTACTCGGCCAAACAAAGCCATGCACCAAGTCTAGGTGCATCCCATCTCATACCAACATATAACCACCTATTCTCATTTGTTTCTCATTCACTCCTAAGCAAATTCTCTCACTAGAAAAATACACACACTTTGTTCTCTCTTTTCTTTTCCTTCTTTGGTTCGGACGCCTACAAATACCCACACAAATCCATTTGTTTTTAATCTTTGATCCACCATTTGAAGATATATTGTTCGAGGTTGATTCTTGTTTCTATCTGGGTAGTTTATAAACAACGTTTGGGTTGTTCTTAGTTCCTAATCATCTTTTGTCATGTTTTCTTGTAAGTCATCTCTACTTTTTCATAAATGAGTTGTACTTTTGCATTCTTATGATCATTCTGAAACTACAAGTCTCAAAGTTTAATCTTTTTATTTATAAATGAAAGAACATAAAAAGTAGTTGTACTTTTACGTATAAAAGTTCGTTGTGACTATTTTGATATATATATATTGTTATTATTACGGCTATGTCATTTATTGAGATTTATCGTACAGCGAGCTTGAATATTGTTGGCAAAGAGATTAAGTTAGATGTTTGTTTTGTTGGAAACATAAATTGAAAATCAAAGAGGTTTAGGTTTAGAATGGATTTGTTACAATATTTGTGGTGTTGTCGAAAATAGATTGGATATTCTTTTGAGTCAATAAAAGATGTACTTTCATAAAACGGATATCGAAAATTTATAAACTTTATAAATGCGTCGAAAAATATACTTTTATTACCAAACTTATGATAAAATGTAGAATAACGTTAAGTGTCGAGTTTAGGTCAACATTTACGTGATCTTTTTGGAGTCCATATGGTTCGAACCCTATGTGACTCGCACTAGGTGTTCTAAAAATTTATTCGTCCCATTTGTAAACTTAATAAATGTTGAAACGTGATTTAGTTAGTTGTCGGATATTTTTGCGGATCAATAAAGGTGTACTTTTTATAAAATGGATATTTTGCGAGTCGGGTCTCGGTGACTTGTCAAAAATTTAACTTTTAAAAAGTACGTTTTGAAAGGATACGCCGGGTTTCTCATGCTCGGATGATCAGCTCTTGCGTTAAGCGTTATTCATTGTACATTATTCTTAAACGACAACTATATGCTAGAGGTTGTCGCTCAGACGTGAGCTTGTCTTGGACTTTATTGATTCTTTGATCCACAAATAGATGATGAGAGGTGAGTTATAGCCCATCTTTTACTCATTTTGATAAATGTTTATAATGGGGTGAGAAACTTTGCTTGTTTTAAAAATGGACACAAGTACTATACGTGAGACTTCCCCGTTTACGTGTTGCCTAAGTAGCGTTTAGACACTATTAGCCCGAATATCATAGTACTGTTAATTTCTTGACGGAGACCGGTTGAGGAGCGCGGATGAATATAATAGATCTATTGGTCTAAATTATCCTTTCCGGGTGGTAGCGCTCACTACCCACATCAAACTAGTTAGGTGGTCTTTGTAGACACCTGTAAGGGCAAGCAATACTTTGCATGTAATATGTACTTTCATTATTTGGCTTCGGTGTCATGAGCTTAGTGCAACGTAAATACCTTTTTATGTGAAGTTGTTATTGTTATAAATGTCGCATCGTTTTTGAAATCTGTGGTCCACTATAACATCGGTGTATGCGTAGTTTTGTTGCCTTTTCTGAAACATTGATATCGGTTACTTTAGGATTATGAGAGTGTACCGATAGCATATTGAATTCTAGAACTTGTTATTGTGATGCATCCCGAGACCGCATAGTAAGTATTAGGATTTTCTTGATAAGAGGAATTAGGATTAACCCATGTTTTAAACCTGTAATTGTTATGATGGTCACCTCGATCATATAACTATCCCACACCCTTGCCATGCACTCATTATTAGTGCAGGATACCCTAGTACAACCCTCCGAGCCTATCCTTTTTCACGGTTCTCGTAATTCTCTTATGGATTCCAGATTATTAATGAAGAGCATTGTCACCCTTAAACCAATCGTTACACCCAAAAAGCCTTAGCCTACCTTGTATGTACTCATTTTTAGTACATTATTGTGATAACCCAAGTTAATTATTTGAGTACACGGTTGCTAAGTCCTTATCCATGTAAATACAGTTTTGGGACGATTGGGATTCATGGTAGTATTTATTTCATGAAATAATAGGGAAGAAAAGTTAAGTCAATACCCCCATATGTTTGTCAAATGATCTCTATGTTATTCGGGTCATTAGATAGATTGTAAATATCAATCATGTAAAAGCTCAAGTGTAGGGGTACGTATTATAAACCCCATGTGATGTATTATGTTATTAAAAAAAATGAGAAAAGAAAAAGAAAGAGATTGATGTAGAGTTATGTAGAGTTTGTAGATCTTCGTCCGAGTCTTGGCTTAGCAACCAAACCAGAGTGTATTCGTATAAATAATTAGCTAACCCTTCCACTCCAAATTCACCCAAAGCCACCCAAATGTATCCCATCCATTTCCGTTTCCTTTGTATGTTATCTTACACCTACACCCCACACCCTTTAAAAGACCTCTTAGATAGTAATGAATAATGCTTGCACCTATCGGTGGAGGTTTGATCCTTTACCAAGCCTATGGTAATTTATATGCTGTGACAGGTAATGAGTGTTGATTTTCTGTTTCCCCCATATGTTATAATCTATTATACAACCGAGTGAAAGAGAGAATCCCCAAACACTTATGTGAGGTGCTAGTATATACTTTCCGTGCTTTTAATTACGAGGTCTAGAAGGTTGTGTCCTAAAATACTTTTAAAGAGTAGGTAAAATGACCCCTCATACTGCTATTGTCTAGGTAGAAAAGCCCATTTGCTTGAGGACAAGCAAATCCCAAGTGTAGGGGTATTTGATGAGGTGTCACTTTATACACTTTTTCGGGGTCGTTTAACCCTCCTAAATCGTGCATTTATGCTCAAAATAGGTACTTAATCATTCTTTTTCAGGTATTTTGCATTTAGAAGGCATTTGGAAGAATCACACGTGACTTGGGATCATTTGGAGAAGAAACAGACAAGACTATGCACCTACACCAACATCTATCAAGATAATGTTCTCAGCAGCTAGAGACAGCGTCGCAAATACAACGTGACGCCGTCACAACAAAGACCAAGACGGCGTCACATGATTCCACAACGGCGTCAGAGCACACGACCCAGCCCATTATCTAGAATATTCTCTTTCATGACGGTGTCACGACTAAAACGCGACGTCGTCACAACAATTTTCCTATATATACAAACTCGAATTTAGGGTTTTGAGTGTGTAACTTTAGAATAAAAAGATGGTACGAACCGTAGTTCGTTTAGCAGCTGTTAGGGATGATTTTAGGGCCTAAAAACCCTATTCTACTTCCTCCAACTCATGTTTTAATCAAGTAAGGTTTACTTAATCATTTAATATTTCTTGATTATTTATTATTCTTGCTTTATCTTTAACATGCTTGGCTAAACCTCCTATTGTGTTTATTTATGATTGTAAGAAACCTAGAATGTAGATCTTAGTGGTGTTGCTTCATATGATGGATGTGCATGTTAGGTCTTAGAAAACCAGCTTTTGTCTGTATCGCTGTTGATATGTCTAGGAAAACATGATTGTATAGAAAGGATACCATCGGGTAACAGTCTTCATACTACCTTGCCCCCTAATATGGTTGATCCACTCTTAATATATTTCACATGCATTTAATATACTCTTAGGGGCCTTGTAATAGTCTTCATACTACCTTACTTGCGCGTTGCCCTAACGGAAAATTAAATAGACGGCGGGTTTGTGTAATTCGTTCATGAATGAGGAAATAATTACACATTACATCTTAAGTGTGTCAAAGCAATAGGTAGAATTGTCTCTTGAATGCTAAAGGAATGCATAATTAATATGATGCATTCCTTTAGTATTCAAGAGACATATGATGTATGAAGTTATGAGGTTGTATTTATAGGCAAAACCTAAACCGACCTTTACGACGGTGTCATTAATAACATGTGACGCCGTCACCATGACATTTTTCGCGAAGTTGTAAATTTTATCGTTCTGAACGCGTGGGCTGTTGAATCATCAAAATCCGAGTTCGCATAAAGGAGTTATGATAAAACAATATCTGGTACTTCACGCGTGCGTTAAATGGTATTCTTAATCTTGTGACACCGAATCTTCTAGAGTTCCTTTAGGTCGTCTATGTTCTGACGGCTTACCAATGTACTGACCCTGTCGCTTCGTAAATCATGACGACGTCGCTTTATGCTTGCGACGACGTCTCCACGCTTTGTAAGCATAATCTTCAAGAGATTTTGGTGTAGGTTCGTAGTCTTATCCGTTTCTTCTCCAAATGAGCCCAAGTCATGTGTATTTCCTCCAAATGCCTTCCAAATGATAAATACCTGAAAAGGAACGATTAAGTACCTATTTTGGGCATAAATGCACGATTTAGGGGGTTAAATGACCCCGAAAAAGTGTATAAAATGACACCTCATCAAATACCCCTACACTTGGGATTTGCTTGTCCTCAAGCAAATGGGCTTTTCTACCTAGACAATAGCAGTATTAGGGTCATTTAACCTACTCTTTAAAAGTATTTTACAACACAACCTTCTAGACCTCGTAATTAAAAGCACGGAAAGTATATACTAGCACCTCACATAAGTGTTTGGGATTCTCTCTTTCTCTCGGGTGTATAATAAATTATAACATAATGGGGAAACAGAAAATCAACACTCATTACCTGTCATAGCATATAAATTACCATAGGCTTGGTAAAGGATCAAACCTCTACCGCTAGGCGCAAGCATTATTCATTACTATCTAAGAGGTCTTTTATTTACATGAATATACGTTGGTTTAGTTGCTAAGCCAAGACTCGGACGAAGATATACAAACTCTACATAACTCTACATAAATCTCTTTCTTTTTCTTTTCTCATTTTTTATAACATAATACATCACATGGGGTTTATAATACGTACCCCTACACTTGAGCTTTTTCATGGTCGATATTTACAATCTATCTAATGATTCGATTTAAGGTGGATCAAAATAACATCGATATCATTTGACAAACATATGGGGGTATTGATGATGTGTGTTTTCCAAGCTTTAAATTTATAATACTAGAAATACCGATTTTTACTAAAAACACAACACTCGGGAAGTATACACGTTCGTGTATAAGTCCAGGTCGTTCCACGGGAATTGAAGTTTTCATAGTTTGTAATTAAGGTGCTAAGGTTAATAAGATTGTCACGGATCAAATTAACCAAAACGTTCATAAATTAACTATTGCAAGGAAAGTAATAAAAGGATGATTCAAGCAAATGATTAAGGTATGTTTGTTTAGGCAATGATCACTTAGATAATGATGTGTTTGGAATAGTGTTTAAAATAGAGTTATCACAAGTTATAAATCTTTTCGGCCTTTAAATATAACTAGTGATTATATCAGTTAATAACAACAAATCCTTTTGACCTTTATAAGTTATTATAACCAATATATTAGATGGATTTATAGAATACATATATAAAAGAACCCTTTCGGCCTATATTCTTATATAAAATATGTTTTACCAATTCAATA
>BQNB010176114.1:0-13094 GCA_026074375.1 Tanacetum coccineum
TATTAAGCTACTAAGACAAATTAAGCTAGAATTTATTCTAAAGACAATAAGCTAATAAAAATATGAAAACTTTAGATCTAAATCTACCCAAAACTAAGGTGTTCAATCAAGTGAACTCGGATCGGGTATATTTAAGGATTTAGATCTAAAAAAAATAAGCTAGAAAAAATGAAACAAACTTTATGCTAGAAAATAAGCTAAAAAATAGATCCAAATCCACCCGAAACTAAGATGTTCAATCAAGTAAACTCGGATCGAGTATGATTAAGGATTGGATCTATAAAAAAATAAGCTAGAATAAAAATAAGCAATCGAAAATAAGCTAAAATAAGCTCACTCGAAAAGCTCCAAACAAACATAAATATAAAATAAGATTATATGAAATAAGCTATTAAGGAGCTTATTCGAATATAAGCTTAAGAGATCGGATCCAAAAATAAACTATAAGCATGAGCTTATTTGGAAATAAGCCAAAGAAAATGAGTAGAAGAATAAGCACAAAGAAAAGTAAAAAAGTAAATAAGCATTAATAAAAACCAACCTTAAAATCAACATCTTCATTCATGAAAAATAAGCCAATACAATAAGTTGAGAATAAGCTAAAAAGCTTTTACAATAATAAGCTAAACTATTCTACTCCTAAAACTACACTACAACTACTATGTGAAAATACCTACTAAATCTAACACTCCAAATGAAATCCCTGCGTCTGTATTTATAATCACCAAGTGGGAGGGGCATTTTCATCCTTTAGCAGGTATCCCCACACACACACACAGCACCAGATCAAAGGGTATAATTTGTCCCTTTTGGCTCGAAGGAACGTTCTACGAAATTTGGGTGAGGGGAGATTTGCCTGGAGGGTAGGGGCATCCAAGGTGGTGGGTGGGGGGGGGGGGGCATGGGGGGGGGGGGGGTGGGCCGGGGCCGGGGGGGGGGTGGGGAGCTTTGAGAAGATACCCAATCCATCAATGAGCTTGTGCCACGCGTTCCTCTATAATTCTCCTCGTACCTGCAATACTATGAACAACACCTTGTACACAATGATTAGATGACCACGTGGCAGCCTCTGATTGGCCATCCGCCATGACGTGGAAAGCCACGTGGCATCCACGTGTCAAGTCAACGCCGGTCAACGCCTGATCAATGACCATCAACGCCGGTTAAACATGTGTCAAGTCAACGCCGGTCGGCCACGTGTTCAGCAAGCCAGACGTCAGCAGTGGGACCCACTAGCTGACGTGTCATCCGACGTGGCAAGCCACGTGGCGCTGACGTGTATATAAGGGGATAATACCCTCAGCAGATTCGAACACGAGACATCTTGGGTAGAAACCAATGACTCTAGCCGTTGGGCTAGAGCATGGTTCTAGTTATTATATGCCAAATTTATTATATAACCCTTAATTAATATGGACCAGGTTTATTATTACTAAAGGTTCAAACAGGGACGAAAAAGGTTCAAAATAAAAAGGTTCACATATGAAAGGCCGATACCGTTGGACTCGTAATTTCGTGCTCTTTCCAATGTGGGATCTGAGTAATATTAAATGAACTTCCGCAGATCCTCGATATAACAAAAAACGTCATTGAAAGTCACCCAAAAATTACCGTTTTTTGCTTTATTTTTAATCCTTAGTACCTGTAAGACATAAAAACCCAATAAAAACATTTTTGTAACATATTTATCCATATTTTAGTGTTTTAGTCCGTTTATTAGCATTTTCCGGGGTACAAATGATGTGTGTTTTAAAATGATGTGTGTTTGAGCACACATCAAATTCCCTCACACTAAGCCATTGGTGGTCCCACACGCAATGTTAATAAAACACGCCTGGAAAGAAATAATTTAACCCCCCTTAACTTATAACCCCTCACAATCAAACAAAAACAGAAAAAGTCCATTAAGAAGGTTAAAAATTATTTATTTCGAAAACGCCGCCGTTTTAACCACTTATTTAATAATAGATAAAAACTAAGATAAATTTTTTATAAAATTTATTTAACAAGGCTTTAAGAACGGGAGTTCGTCATCCTCGACTTTTCACAATCCCCAAACTAAGCTTAAAACGAAATCACAGCCAAATATAAGATTAGATGCTAACACTACTCATAAATGCTAATTGTGTACGCATTAGCCACTTTTCGCTCCCTTATTCCTAAATCCTCTAAGGATTTTATTATTATTATTGGTGACAAATAAATTATGTCCTTATTAATATAAAGTAAACCCGGTTTAGACCATAATTAGTTTGAAATCCTTTCCTAAAGAGACGATATGGTGAGAATAAGGTCCACATTAAGGTTCTAAATTCGCATGATTTAGGGGTTATCCTTTTATTTCATCCGAAACAACTCAACTACGAGTCCAGAGACGGAAGCTTTATTAGATAACCCCGGAGTCGAAATTTGGCTTTATTATTATTATTATAATGCAACAATATTAGCCTTCGGTCCTTTAAACAACTGACACATCGGGCGTCCTAACCGACAGAGCCAGTAGTCTTATTTCGACCTCAGAAATTTCCTCGACCTTTTTGAAGGCTGCAACATCGGGCGTCCTAACCGACAAGATGCAGCAAACTTTTATCAGTCTCGGATTAACATTATTATTATTATTACCTCCACCCTTTAAACGACTGCAACATCGGGCGTCTAACCGAAAAGAAGCAATGGTCTTATTTCGGCTTCGGTTTAGCACATTATTATTATTATTATAGCCAAATTTCAAGTCCTATGGTCTTTTAACTACCGAGACATCGGGCGTCCTAACCGACAAGATCCGGTAGCCTATTTCCCCACAACACTGATAAAACCTCGATGTGTACCTTACTTTCACTAGAAAGAATCTCTACGAAGGGATCTAAACTAAGAATCGCAAAAACCAAAGTAACTTTATTTATTTAACACATTACTACTATAGTTTAGTAAGCTGGTGGGGCAAAAAGCCAACAAATAAACCTCTATGAGCTCTAAAGAGAGCCAAATACTCCACGCTTAGGCTTCTAAACTTTTATTTTAACTCTATCATTTTTCGGTTCTTTGTAATTTTAAAAGTTTAGCAAACGCTTAGTCTCGAATTCTAAGGGGGGAAAGCTAGTTTTAGTGAAAAACTCGGGTAAGTAAAATATCACTTAGTTCTACGGGCTCCTTTATTCCCATATATAAACAATAAACTAATGAGGGATTATTTATTATTTATTTTTTTGTGCACTAATAAAGCAATATTTAGGTTAAAACGAGGCTGCAAGGGATACAACAAGGCACAGGTAAGATCATATTTTGGCAGAAATCCCCCCATACTTAGAATCGAACATTGGCCTCAATGTTCAAGAATGTCGGATTTTACTCCCACACTTAGGAACGAAAAAGGCGAATGCAAAAAAATTCAAGTGTGATAGGGAAATAAAATCAGATATATATATATATGATCAGGATTAAGAATTCTCAGGATATAATAATGAAAATGATCAAAGACCGCATGATTGGAGGATTGAAAACAAGCACGAAGGTCTTCAAGATCATAGAAAATCCTGCAAGCAAAAACAGATAACTACGAAACACAACAATGAAGAGAAGTACACCCCCATACTTTATTCATTACTACAAATAAACTACTTATTCATTACTACTAATAGGATAAGCATGGGTTGCCACCCACGAAGCGCTTGTTTTTGTGCAGCATATAGATAGGAAGCAAATTCGCAGGACGAATACGATCATCAAAACGGAGAGGGCAGTTAACATATTCCTGGTCAATAAGCATATGGTTTTTCATTGGGGTTGAAATGATTACACGTTTGATTAATGGTGTGGGATTCATGTTAAGTTTCTTAGCAAATGTGGTAGATATTATAGAATGTGTAGCCCCAGGTATAAATAAAATGCAGGCAGTAAACGATCATGCAATGTAGAGAATTACCGATAATATAACCTGAATCCTTTGCCGCCTGATCATGAGTCTCAGCAATAAACCCTACTGTAGCAGAGGGTAATCTAAGGCAAAATCCCTGGCATACTATCTTCTGCTCACTTGGGGAACAATTCCTTCACCTTAAGTTTGAGTTAGACCCTCCAAGTAAAACATTGGAGATGAAAACAAGCACACAAAGGCTTTACGATCTAAGAATCCTGCAAAAACAGTACCACAAACCATAGAAAGAAGCACGCCCCCACACTTAGGCTATAAATTCACACACTATATTATTAAGAAAATAGAAAGAAGAAAAGACAAACGGTTGCCGTTTTGATAAGCGCTTGTTTTTTTTTTGTGCGAGTACACTAGCTTGACTCATCTCCTAATTCTCCCCGAATTTCTTTGTCCTTGGGGTGAAAACTGACCGAAGATTCGGTCATCAATGAAATTTCACTTAAAATATGACATTTATCGATCAAGAAATTATTAATCAGAAGATGTGGAGATTTTCTTGTGAAAGAGAAAACTCCATTGATAAAGAAAATCCCAGGATCGAAAACTTTGTCCTCATTTCCGGCAGGAAATGAAAGAAAAGTGTCGGTCTTAGAAGGATTAATCAAGAGAAGAGAATCACTGACGAATGAGAAAGTAGGAAAATCGTCTAGTAAAAAAATTGAAATCTCTTAGATTTGACTTTTTTGATAATAAATATTCCGGGATCAAAGATCATGTCTTCATTTCCAGAGGGAAATGAGACTAGAAGGTCAATCTTAGAAAATTCCTTAGAAAAAGAGGAGTCATAATCGGATAATAGAAGAGAAGAATCATTAAGCACATTAATTGTTAAACCCTTAGTTGATAAATCAAATATATTTTCCTCCAAAACTCTAGTAAAATCTCCTGGAATGATCTCAAGATCAAAGTAAAAACGGTCATACTCCGGTGGAGATATGATGTGAGCGAGTCTATCGGCGAACTCCTCATGATGAAAATCACATCCCTATCCGGCAGGAGGAAACGGATCAATCGAAAGATCAATCATACAAACGAATATCATAATTGAGAAGAGAAGAATCAAAATGATTAGTGGTACTGCCACTACTCTTCTCTTCAATATGATTGTCATCAAAATAGAAAAGTCTTCGTAATCCGTAAAGAAACTATCAAACTGAAGTACCTGGTACTACTCCACTACTCTTCTCTTTCAAATATTAAAGCTAAAAGTCTCATACTCAGGCGGAGAATTATCAAAATGAGAAAGAAGAGTATCGGTCTCCTCCACGAGAGAGTCACTATCCCCGAAGGGAGTAGGAAATGGGGAGAGAGACTCGACCACAGAATCAGAAGAGGGAGTGGGATTGCCACTCAAAGAATTGTTTTTAATAGGAAATTTATCGCACAAAGAATCAATAATATCAATTCTATAAACTAAATGGTGTGCACGTCCCGTAAGATTCTTCAAAGCATGAAATATATTCTTCTTTGCAGGCCGGATTGTCTCTGGAAATCAATGCTGATAGAGATTAGGCTTAGGTCTTCCTAGGTTTTGGTGCGGATAATGGTGGAGTTTCCGAAGGTGGGAAAAGTGGTGTGCTCTTAGAGCTAGCAATTTCCACCACTTCCGTTATGGTCTCCGGTTCTTCTTCCTTTTCTTGATAAAAGAGAAAATTAGAATGAGGAATAAAGGATCCATCCAATGTCAAACCACTCATAGTAGTAACCGCTTTACGTTCTTCTTGTGGGTATGTTTCGGTGTCGCTCGGTGGCACACATGATGGCCTCTCTTGAAAAGTTTCTTCCATTTGACCCATTTGATTTTGCATTAACTGAATTGAGGCTTCTTGGTTTCGATTAAAAGCTTCTTGCGTGCTAGAAATAAGATCTTCGACTTGTTTAGTAAGAGCGGTGATGGCATCATTTTGAATTGAACTACCACCACTACTCGAAACTTGAGGTTTGTTTCTACAAGTACGAACTCTGGCTTTATTCTCGATAGTGGTTAAAGCTTCTTGAATATTTCTCATCATCAGATTTCCTCATGCTGCGGTATTTAGAGAATCTTGATCAGATTGACTCAACCCGTTATAGAAAAAATCTATTTGGTGAAAGAGAGAGAATCCGTGATGAGGACATTTCCTTAATAAATCTTTGAATCTTTCCCAAGCTTGGTTAAAAGTCTCACCGAAAACTTGTTAAAAGTTCGTGATTTCTTTTCTGAGCTCTCTTGTTTTAGAATGAGGGAAAAATCGATTCAAGAACTTTGATACTTAATCATCCCAAGAATGTATGGAATTAGCGGTTCATTATCAAGCCATGTCTCGCTGCTCCATTTTAAGAGAAAAAAGGAAATAAAGATCAACTTCACACACTTCATCAGGCACTGGTTTAGTCTTAGTAGATTCGGTTATTTGGTAAAATCTCCTGATGTGTGAATGAGGATCATCATTTTCAAGACCAAAGAAAGAATTGTTACTTACGAAATCAAGTAACTTGGTTTTTAGTTCAAATTCATCAGCTAGAACGGGAGGAACAACAGATAAGCATTCTCATACACCTACATAGTAATTGAGAGTAGCTCTCCTCGTCTCAAAGATCGGGACCGATGTTGGGACGTCTTCCAGCGTTCTCGTCCCTCTTCTTCTATATAATCATGAAAAAGATATCGCACTCGATTCTTCTTCTTGAACGAAATTGCCAACTTTAATCGGAAATGGAAAATGTAACTCAATAAGGTTCAAAGATGATTCGTGCTTATGCACCAGAATAAAAAAAGAAATTTGGTATTTCAAAGTTTTAGTAACTCTTTGTAAATCTTTATTATCATTATTTTTATTTTTTTATTTTATATATACTTAAAAGAAAAGGAAAAATAAAATAGAAATGAAATATACTTTTGGATTTTTATAAAGATAGAAAAATAGAAAATAATTTTTTATTTTTGGATTTTTTTTTATAAAGAAAATAAAATAGAAATATTTTTGGTATTTTTAATATTTATAAAGGAAAAGGAAAATTAAAAATAAGAAGAAAAATATTTTTGGATTTTTATATTTTTTTATAAGAACGAAAATAAACTTTTCGAAGAAAGGATCTTCAAGGCTCGAACACGAACAATTCTGGAAAAATCGCTACACCTCTCCCCGGCAACGACGCCATTTTAATGCTCGCGTTTTTCTACACGTATCAAATAAACCCTCAGTTATATAATATATATATTTATAGTAATACATATACGTATACGTAAGCAAAGTATCATACAAATTATTCTTAGGAAAGAATAATAAGTAATCAACACGGGTATCGTTCTCCTCGGTGAGAGGTGAAGGGAAATCTACGTTCATGTTGTAAATCGAGCTTGAGTGTCATTAAAGTTTTGCATTTGGTTTCTAAATCTACTAAAAGGGAACGCATATAAAAGGGAAGCTAAACTATAATAAAAGGCACAATTAAATCCTATCGACAATTAAAGCAATTAATAACTAAAATTACGAATTTAAAGAAATCTACACTAATGTATTGAAAAAGGATAGAAAATAGAACCGAATTGAAGACCCGCAATAAACGAATACCACCACGAAAATGATTAAGCCAAAGCTATTTCTACGAGATCTAGTCTAAACGAAATCATGCTTAAATAAAACATTACACAAACTAGATAAGCACTTTTTAGTGTACACATCTAAATTAACCTAAGGTATTCGAAATCTAAGCATTCATAAGCTCTCAACTAATTAATAAGCAACAGAAAATAGCAACAGGAGTTTAGATCGAGCAATAAACACAATAACGTTTCAAACATCATTATGAATAAGCAAATAAGCTCTCAAAAGATCAATCAAGCAATATAAGCTCGCTTTTAACCAAATAAGCTGATTAGAAGCTTATCTTTACCAAAAATATGAGCTCCAAATAAGTCTAAAATGATATAAGCACATAGATAAGCTAAATACGAGCTTATTTAGCTTAGTACTGTCGAAGAGTAAACTAAAAAGGCGATTTAGAGACGAAATCGCATTAGCTGAGTGAAAGCTTTATAGGCTCTATTATCTAAGTCGTATATAGACTTTTGACCAATAATAAGCTACGACAATAAGGACGAAAAAATCAACCCGCCGCGGCGCGGGCGGAGTAGAGGCTGACAATAGGAGCCGGATCTACAAAAAACAAGAGACAGGAATCACGTGGGCGGAGCAGGATAAGGTAACAAGAAGGGGCGCCTAGTTGGAGGGGACGTACCCAACGACGAGAAGGCTTTACACGCGTTTTCAGTACATGCAGCGAGTATGTAAGTATCCGGTGTAAATAGCAAGGTACGGAGGCGAAAACTCAGAAGCGAAGTGTAAAGGACTAGCACGCTGAGACTCTCAGCAGGCCTATGGCGTAAACAGTCGGAGCGGATAAAAATTACACTACAGTACCTAAAGAGACTTGAGAGATAAGAGGACAATAAAGGAGAGGCGTCGTTATATACATGACGGCCTTCGCACTGCATTAAGAGTGGAGGACTTTATGCGGTGGTCTGAGAGCACTATATAGGTACGCTAAGGCGTTCAACACTGTTGATGATAGCGTCACTATCACACTCTATCATCGAGTAAAAATGAATAATGCAGCAGCAATCCAAATTAGGGGATATTAGTCTATCATGGAGCCTAATCATTGGCTTTGTTTTGTGCTTGCCTGGTCGCTCAGATTCGAGTTTCTCTAAGCATTAGGAGCTGAACCAACCGTATTGTTGATACAAGGCCAACTGAGGCCCATCAGACATTTGCTACATGCAACAGCCAAGAAGCACTTTATCGCCATCTGTAAGTCTCATTTAGCAACTACTAAATTGAAACATGAAATATTTTGAGAATATAAATATAATTCCCACCCGACCAACGACAGGAGAATTTATTTAACTCGTCAATCCAATTCTATGGGATCGCACAAGAGCAAATGGGAATTAGAGAGAGTCCCTCACATGACGTGACGTCACCCTGCGTCATTACCTCCATTTTAATAACAAATTTAAATTAGGCTTAGACATGCATATTGGGCCTAACTTGGGCTTGGGCTGGTCCGGCCCATAAAATAGGTTACGGGTTGGCCCAATAAAATCCGAGGGCCCGTTTGACTCGTATTCTCGTGCTCTTTCCAATGGCATGTTCAGGAAATATTAACGACTTCGTCTTTACTTCAAATAACAAGCACTCTTGATCGAGACGAACCCGTAAATACCCGTTTTTGCTCCGTTTTCAATCCTTTTACCTGCAAGACATAAAAATACCAAGCAAACATATTTGCAATATAATTAAGCATATTTTAGTATTTTTAGTCCTTTTAATAGTATTTTACGGGATATAAATGATGTGTGTTTTAGCACACATCACATACCTTAAGTAATCACTAATCTTACAAATGGAATTTTACGATTAATAATTTGTAAACGTTTAATTTGATTGTAAACGTTTTTACATTTTGTTATTATCAAAACGTTGAGAGGTCAAAAAATATAAATAACGTTTTTAGACATTATTTGTATTAACAGAGAAGATCATTCAGATCAAGAAGCGTATTCAAGCTGCACGAGATAGATAGAAGAGCTATGCCGATAGGAGATGTAAGCCATTGGAATTTGAGGTTGGAGATAAGGTCATATTGAAAGTGTTGTCATGGAAAGGGGTGATACGTTTTGGCAAACGGGGGAAGTTGAACCCTCGTTATATTAGACCTTTCAAGATTCTTGCTAAAGTAGGAATGCTTGCTTATCTACTTAAACTCCCAAAGCAATTAAGCCGAGTTTATAGCACTTTTCATGTTTCTAATTTGAAGAAGTGTTTCATAGACGAACCACTAGCTGTTCCGTTGGATGAGATCACAGATTAGGAATGGACATCTTAATTTCACATGAAGAACCATTTGCGAATAATGGATCGAAAAGTTAAACGGCTAAAGCATAGCCGCATTCCAATAGTGAAGGTCCGTTGGAATTCAAGACGAGGGCTAGAGTTTACGTGGGAGCGTGAAGATCAAATAAAGAAAAAGTACCCTTTTCTTTTCGTTAACCCTTAGTCCACGTCTTAAGCTTTGAGGACAAAGCTTTTTTAACGGGGGAATAATTTCACAAATGGACCCCGAAAATAAGTCACGGTTGTTTTAACTTTTCAACAGATTATTTTTTACTTTTATAAACGATATGTTTGAATCTGAAGTTTACCGGGAAGTTAACGTTCTAATCTGAAAAATGTCATAGGACGCATTTCGACTTCGGATTTCGATTAGTAGTAGGAATTATATGAGTTATTTTAAACACAGTGTTTCATAGTTTACGATCACTCTCGGTATTTATTTTTACGCTTTAACGTTTAAATTACGTTTTTCGTGTTTTTAACCTAACGGAACCTTAAAAACCCGAAATCTTTTTGTGTAAACTTTAGTTATTCCATCTCATGTTCATAAGTGCCAAAATTTCATTCATAACCCCGTCATATGAAATATTCAGACCCTAAAGTCCAAGCCAAAACAACCTAAACCTTGAAATGAACTAAAGGCTCATTTCTTGTGTTATTATCATTTGTGTGTAAGAGTAGATAGAGCCATTCTCATAGAGTCCGCTACCATGTACAAAACATTCAGTTAGACAAAACATGTGAATCCTTACACACTTTGATCTCATTTGACCTAGCTTGAGCCTAAATACGGAACAAGACTCAAACAAAATAAACCATGGTCCTTTGATGTTTGAGTTCGCTGAGCAAGGGAACACACACACGCCTTTGGTGTGTGTTGGTCACATACATACACACTACATTACGCGACAGTAAAAACCCTAACCACTTGGCTATTTAAGCATCTCATTCTCACACTTAGGGTTCATCTCATTTCTAAAGTCACAACAAGAAAATTTTCTCTCCCTTTTCCTTTGTTCTTAGCCACGACAACAAACACCCTCTTTAGGGTTTCTATATCTTTGATTTCTAGCAAGATCCAAGCATACTAGGTTCATTTCTAAGAACATATAAGGTGGTTTGAAGTGTTGGTTCTTTGATTTCAAGAGTCTTTCAAGAATTTATAATCTAGGGTTTCAAGATTTGTTGTTGGGTTTTATAGATCTAGTATTTTGGGGTTTAGATCTTGTGATTTCTCTACTTGTTCTTCATTCTTGTAAGTGTCTTGAATCTTTCTTGTGGTTTACTTATGTTCTTTCATATATGTTCAAGATCCATACATCCATATGTTGTGTTTTCATTTTTGAAAGATTATAAAACAAGATTTTATAAATAATGATATTACTTTGTTTCACTAGTTAAATAATATGTTCTTGGTGAGATGAGAGTTGGATGAGAGTTGCAACAATAGAAATGAAGGGATTAGGTTAGTCTTAGAAATGGTTTTGTTGTTTATTAGTTGTGAATGGAGATTAGTCTAGATTAGGCACTATTGTGAAGTTTTGTGTGATTTTTGGAAGCGTTTGTGAAAAAGGTAGTTGCTGATCCGAAATTGTTTTGGGGTTTTGGTCGACCTAAAAATGTTTTCATTAGGCGTAAAAGTAGTTTTTGAAGAGCTCGTTTCGAATAGATAGTTTTTCATATATCGCACATTAAAATTGGATTTAAAACGACCAAGTTATAGCCAAATGAAACTTAAAACATTTTTCGACAAAACCGGATGAATAGTGTGCTGATGTGAATAGTAAAATGAGTTTTCGGATATTTTTGGACTTTCTAAACACTAGCAAAACATATATTAACACATACCTATTGATTAGTATCATTTAAAGACGCCGTTAACATATTTTGGGAAAAGCGAGAAAGTTACTAAAAATAGTAAGTTTGGTAAGAATTTAGCGAAACGGACATAGAAGTTAAGCGATTAAGGATCGTTAGTGCGTTTTGAATTATGAAAACTTAACAAATGTAAGGGATGGTATTAACGTCCCGAAACTATAAACTTTCCTAAAATAGAAACTTTCTAAAAATAATAATTTTTGGTTAAACGCCAAAACTTAACGAAGAACTATATGATTTCATTTTATCATGTTTTGTTAAACATACTAAAGCAAACACACAAGGATGCATTTTGGTGATGAACATATTGTGCAATTCTTGGCATACTTTCCGTGTTTCTGAGACGCGTTATTATTCTAGGTCGCGGCTAGATTTCTATATCATCTTTTACTTGCGTGATGATCATTTGCTCATTTTGCTAACGTGAGTTCATAGCCTCATGTTTTACTACTTTTACTTTACTATTTTGGGGTGAGAAACATTGCTTATTTTCAAACTATAGACACAGTTACTTTACGTTTCCTTTTCCTGATTACGTGTTGCCTAAGTAGCGAATAGACCACTAATGCCCGAATTATCATGAACCGTCAATTTCTTAACCGACCGTACTAGTTAAGTGAGCGCGAATGTTGTAAATAGATCTATTGGGAGTAATTATCCATATCCGGGTAAGTAGCGCTTACTAGATTCGGAGGTCCCGAACAAACGAATATATACCATGTCGGAATGTCAATAGGTGATCTTGGTCAGATACCTTTAGGGCGTGAAATACTATTTGGCATGTAAAATGCTTCCTTTTAAATTGAGCTTCGGTGTCATGAGCTTAGTGCAACAGTAAATACATTCTTTTTATGTGAAGTTGTATTTGTTATAACTGTCACGTACGTACTGTGAACTTGTGGTCCACTTTTAATATTAAATTCAAACCTATGAATTCACTCAACTTTATGTTGACCGTTTTAGCATGTTTTTCTCAGGTGCTTAGCTGTGGATGTCTTTGCTTGCTATTTGGTGTCGCTATGCATTGGGCCGATTTTTAAGAAATGCTATTATCTACTGTTTAAACATCGTTGTCAATCTCTAAAACTTTTATTCGCTTCCGCATATTATCTTTAAACTTATGTCAAACTTTAACTATTTTAATTAATGCAACGATGTTGGATTTTCAAACGTACCCTTAGAGGTAGTTCTTTGTATCTTGTGTGATGTATATTATGACATCACGCCCCCGGACACTTATTTCCGACTAGGCCCCGTTTAGGGGTGTGACAAATTGGTATCCAGAGCCAAGGTTATAGAGAACCAGATAGTATATCTAGGTCTGGTCTATTACCAGTATGTGATCCTACGTGCCTTACCTTCTTGCATGTGTATCGTATAATAATAGCATTATATATATAAGTACT
>BQNB010176117.1:0-13093 GCA_026074375.1 Tanacetum coccineum
TTCACAATGCCGGTACAAAAGCTGTCTCTGATTAACTTATTACACAACACTGACACAAGTTATCTTCGATTGATTATTACACAACGCCGGCACAAAAAGGTTAACTCCGATGAAATCTTTCTTGCCACCATTTATTATTAATATTGTTTTGATTCATGATGACCTTAACTTATTTAACTCCTAAAGATATCAAGGATAGAAAATTGAGTATGTCGTAGATATACCGAATTAGACTCTAACCTGGAAGGTTAATTAAAACATTATTCTAAGTAATAAAATGAGATGAGTCTCATTGTGTCTTAATTAAAGTTCTAAATGTGTTAAGATCTTTTGGATATCACTATTAACAAAAGCCTATAACTGTTAAGTGTATTTTGTAAGATACCTAAAGGAAACGATGGGATACCACTTCTACAACCCACACGAGAACAAAGTTTTTGTTGCTCGTTATGTTGTGTTCTTTGAGAATTGTCTTAATTTACAAAAAGAAAGTGGGAGTCTCACTTGACAAGAAGCGAGTGGGAGTCTCACTTTGCATGAAGCGAGTGGGAATGATGTAGGTCTTGAATTACTTCAAGAAGAAGATACACAAACCTTCTAAACGCACTAGCAAAAGTCATATTGAGGATAAACATGTATATGTTGAATCTTAGGATGATATTACTCATATTGTAGCAACTTGTATAATTCATGTTAATATTTTACCATTCGTTTTCATTTATTATTTTGATCTCAAATGATAATACTTTTACAAGTAAATATGTAAATTCAATCGCGTAAGCTTAAATCATAAACAATATTAAACTATGATTAGTCTAGGTGTTCTAGACATTTTATTTTCTTATAATCATATTTCATATGTACTATTGCTATTTTGCTATTTTATGTAAACATTTTACGTTTTACATTTTACGTAAACTTAAACCCACATTTATAGGTTGTAACAACGTCTATGTACTCCGTTAAACTTATAACACATCTAATATACTTAGTTAGAGTATATTGATAAGTTTTAGCATTTTTATAAGCATAGTATTTTTATGATACCCGGTTTTAAGTTTCGTGACTTAACGGCTTAACATTAGTAATTACCGGGACCAAATTATACCCCGTAAGGTAATAACTTCACAATGAAGCAACTCTACACTTATCTTAGCAAGCAAGAAACCAAATACCACACCACCTCACCATGAGGTGGCGTATATGTGGCACCACAAGACCATGTGGCCTTATGTGGTACTCCTTGTCATCTAAAACCAACACATGTCATTGTTTTCTTTACTACTAAGTTTCCTAGCTTAATATATAAGCTAAATCTCTACATGATAAAAACATAATACCAAAAGCTAATCCAACTCCCTTTTTATTTCTCTCTTGTGTCATCCCTTTCACATCACCATATACCATCCATTTCTTGATTTCAAGCTATAAGTTATACTACAAAAGTGAAGAGTTTAGTAAGCTATACAAGGTTCTTGAGTTGTTTTGGTTATTTTAAGATTGCAACAAGACTTATACAAGACCAAAGGCTGAATTAGAAGACCAAAGTACAAGGTTCATAAGGCTACCACAAGTTGGGTTGAGGATTTGAAAGGCTTATTGGTGATAGAAAGACTTGGTGTTGGGTTTCTAGTATTTTCCATCCAAGAAGTTGTAAGACTTTGTTTAAGTTTTTAAGTCTTTCATTCATTATGATATACTACATACCTTGTACAAGTTTTATAAGTAATATGACATGATTATGTGTTATACATACTTGTTAAATCATAAAAATGCAAGCTAAACAAGCCCTAGTTCATAGTTATAATTTTCAGAATCTGATCAGTTGATAAAACATAGGATCTGGGAAAAATCAGTAGGTTTTGGGTATTAAGTAAAGATACTAGGTTTTAGCCCTATGTCTTGTGATCATTTTTCCGGGCGTCTCAACCCGATTCGATGTCGAATGAATTAGTTATAGCCAAAATGGCAAAGGTGCGCAGATTCTGCACACCTGTAGTAAATGGTTGTTATCTCTAGATTTTTATAGTGACCCCTAAATATATATAACTAAAAGTTATAGAGGACTCAAATATCTAACCATGATCACTGGTTTGAGCTTAATCGAAGTTACTGTATGTAAATGACAACCATTTCACCGGGACTGATGTTGGCTGTCCAAAAACAGCCATGACCTTTAATGGTGTATCAACCAATTTGACCATTTTTCATAAAAATTAGATTTGTAGGATTTCTAAATCTGTATAGTAGACTTGAATACTAGTCGAAACCTCTTGCGGTTTAGAAAATATGGTTACTTGAACCGGGTTGGTTTAATTTGTAAATTGGCTATTTTTATAAAACCCAAAGTGGTATGATTCAATTATCAAAAATATGACCCGTTTACCTTGTGTAATTAAATTGAACCAAGTACTATATTAACAGGGAATTTCATAATCATATGAGGCCTCTTTGGGGTGTCGTATCAATGAGTTGTGGATTTATGATTTAAAGTGTCCTGACTCCTCATACGTTCACTACATGACCTCTAAATTATGATAGCCCGAACAATAGTATGATGTTATTTATAAAAGGCAAATAGCCAAATGAAACTTTAGGGATACTTCATATAAAAACTTAAGAATCTATGTTCAACATTATAATCAAAGTAAATAACTTTATATTATTGTACCTTATTCTAAGACACGATCACTATATTTCCGTAGGTCATCGTTAAAGCTCGTGATCTCGCAATACACTAACTATCGTTATAATCCACTACTGATCACTACAGTGAGTTCATAGCCTTGCATTTACTTATTTACATGCTTTATAAACCCCATGAGGGAAATACATGCTAAAACATCTACTTACAAACAATTACTTTCAAAACTGTATGCTTTCATGAATATATTATTGCTTGTATCTAAGTCCCTTTATGCCATAAATCCCTAACATCATGGACCATTAATCACTTGTGTGTGAACGTAAATATTGTGGATAGGCCTATCGGGATTGACGAATCCTGTTTGTGTTAGCCAAAGGTAACCAAACGCCCTATATTTGTAACTCTAGGTATATGGAAATTACCTACACAGGGCCATTATCATTCTATATATCATTATTGATATATACTATTAGTTTTGAGTGCCATGAGCTTAGATGTAATAATATCTATTTACATGATGATTGTATTCGTTGCAATTATTACTATAACTCTAAAATTTTGATTGTCTATTGCATAAACCTATGAATTCACTCAACCATTGTGTTGACTTCTCGGCATGTTTTATCTCAAGACCTTAAGGTATAAATGGGCTTACACTGAAGGTGCACGGAAATGTTTTGAAGACCTTTCATAACATTATAGTTCGATAAAGCTTTAAATCTTATTATGTACTACTTATGTACATTATGAAACTTGTGGGAACTTGTATCAAACTCTAATATTGTGTATTATTCGAATGATAATGTATTTCAAAATGTCTCATTTAGAGTCGTTTTTTGTAACTTGTACGGTGTGTCATGAAGTAATACCCTCGTCTAGCTTTCGCTGCTATTCAAAACTGGGGGTGCTATAGATTGGTATCAGAGCTAAAGTTATAGAGAACCAGGTTGCATTTTATACCTAGACTATAACTACTATTTACAATTAAATCGTTTCACTTAATATCATCTTCACATTCCGTGTGCCATACCTATTCTTTGACACATCACTATTCTTATATATATTTAACTAACTACGAGCATGTATACCTTTTTGTAGACATCATGTCTATACCCGCTTCTCCCGAACATGTTCCCGCTATACCCAATCAGTTACCAGTTGAACCACTTCTTGCACCAAATCCTCCTGAACTCGACAATGACTATCTTGATGTTGTTGATTATGATGACGAAGAGGAACCTTATGAAGATTTAGATGAGGAGGAGGAGGATCCATAAGAGAATCCTAAAATGGACTTAGACGAAGAGGAAGAGGATCCTGAAATGGATGTAGACGATGAGGAGGAGGAGGAACCACTTCCTGCATCCCCACCACCATTGTCTCCACTACGAACACCACCTCCTATGTCAGAATCCTCTTCTAATTCTGATATTCCTATTACCACTACTACCACTGTGGCTAGACCTTACAAAGGTCCATTGTCTACCTACGAAGTTGGTGAACCTTCCTCCGTAGCATCTGCATCAGTCTTTTCTGCAAAATACGAGCTAAATCAGTTGGAACATGACTTTGTGTTGGGATTTAAAGACATCAAGATGATTCTTAGAGTTAATACTGCTCAAGTATACTTTATACTATTGGTGATACTAATGAAAATTATGCTAAGTTTACTAATGCTAGTTACTACTGTTAGTATATATTAGTATTGTTAGTACAAAAGTTAGTACTGCTAGTATATGTCAGTACTGCTAGAGTAAAGTTACAACTGCTAGCATAAAGTTAGTACTCCTAGTGTAACTTAGTACTGCTGATGAAGAATGAAGAAAATATTCTAAGTACTTACTACTGCTTGTGCTCAATTAGTGTTGCTAGTTCAAAAGTTAATGTTGCTGGTTTAAACTGCTGAAAGATTACAACTGCTTGGAAAAGTTACTACTGTAAAATGGATAAATACAAGAGAAAGGATTCGAGAACAAGAATACTTACGAAGATAAGTATTGAGTTATTTTTGTAAAAGATATGTATAAGTTATTTGTTTAAAAGATCATGATAACTTAGGAAAGTATTGTAAGCCTTGTAGGACTCTTTGGTGTATAAAAGGAGGCCTTAGGGTATAGAATTTAATGTACCAAAAATGAGTCATTGTCATAGCTTCAAGGTTGTAAACACTAACACTATCAAAGGGTGTTCATATTAATATATTGAAGCTTATTGTTTTGGTTGTAATTCTATTTGTCATACACATATTACTATTATTCTTCTTAGTGGTATAAACTAGATTCCGCATAGTTTATATCATACTCTCAAAGTTTTAGTCTTAGTACCTTTGGATCTATCCAATGATACTAAACCTTACATCAAGCTAAGGAGTTTAAAATCTATTCATTGGGATCAACAAGTGGTATCAAAGCTTATTGTGAAGCTTTGAATAAGAAGAAATAAACAATATATAGTAGATCTATTTCTCAGTAATAAGATAGAGGCAGGAATTACTTCTATAATTCTGACTGCAAGACTTCCTATCCTCAACCCAGAGGAATATGATCTCTGGTTAATGAGGATAGAACAATAATTTCTCATGACTGATTACTCCCTCTGGGAAGTAATTCTGAATGGTAACAAAGTGCTAAAGAGAACTGTTGGAGAAGTTGAGCAGGAATATGAACCCACTTCTACAGAAGAAAAGCAGGATAGGAGGAATAAGATGAAAGCTAGAGGAACTCTATTGATGGCACTCCTAAATAAGGATCAGCTAAATTTCCATTCATATAAAGATGCAAAATTTCTCATGGAAGCCATTGAGAAGAGGCATGGAGGAAACAAGGAATGTAAGAAAGTTCAGAGAACTCTACTCAAGCAACAATATGAGAACTTTGCAGGATCAAGTTTAGAAACAATGGATCAACCTTTTGATAGGTTTCAAAAACTTATTAGTCAGTTGGAGATTCAAGGCAAAGTTATTACACAAGAGGACATGAACTTAAAACTATTGAGAAGTCTTCCATCTGAATGGAAGACTCATGCTTTGATCTAGAGGAACAAAGAGGAAATAAAAACCATCAGTTTAGATGACTTGTACAACAACTTAAAGATATATGAACCTAAACTTATAGGATCAATAAATACAAGCCAAAATTCACAAAATGTGGCTTTTGTGTCCTCCAAAAGCACTAACAGCAACAGCAACAGCAGCACAAATGAAGCATATAACACTACTTATGGAGTTAATGTTGCTTATACTCAAAGTAATCCTACATCTGGAGATAACCTTAGTGATGCTGTGATCTGTGCTTTCCTAGCTAGTCAGCCTAACTCTCCTCAACTTGCATGAGAGGATCTAGAACAAATTGATCTTGATGACCTAGATGAAATGGATTTACAATGGGAAATAGCTATGCTGACAATTAGAGCTAGGAGATTCAACAAGAGGACAGCCAGGAAGTTGGATGTAAATGGTCAAAGAGTTAGATTTGATAGGTCTAAAGTAGAGTGCTACAATTTTCATAAAAATGGTCACTTTGCAAGAGAATGTAGAGCTCCTAGAAATCAGAAAAACAGAGGAAGAGAAAATAGTAGAAGAACTGTGACAGTGGAAACTCTCATTGAAAATGCCTTGGTTGCTCAAGATAGAATTTGAGGGTATGATTGGAGCTACCAAGCTAAAGAAGAGCATCTTACAAACTATGCATTAATGGCATATACATCTTCAGGAAGTTCTTCCCGTTCGGATTCTGAGGTAGACTCTTGTTCTAAATCATGTGTAAAAGCTTATGCTACTCTTAAAGAACAATATAATAGTTTGTCTTCAGATTACAAAAAGTCTTAATTTAATTTAGTATCTTATAAAGCAGGTTTAGAATCAGTAGAAGCTAGACTAGCTCACTATAAGAAAAATGAGGCTGTGTTTGAAGAGAGCATTAATGTTTTAAACCTTGAAGTTAAACAAAGAGATAATGCTTTAGTTAAAAACAAAAAGAAATTGGAAAAGCAGAAAAAGAGAGAGATGAGTTAAAACTAACATTAGAGAAGTTTCAAAATTCATCTAAATCTTTGAACAATTTGTTGGAAAGTCAAGTAAGTGACAAGTTTAAAACAGGACTAGGATATAATGAAGCTTCTCCTGTAGTAGAAAGCTTTGTGAATTCATCTGAGATGTTAGAAAATCAGGAGTATAATAAGTCTAAATCTGATAAGGGATATCATGTAGTTCCCCCACCTTATACTGGGAACTTCATTCCCTCCAAACTTGATCTAATGTTTATAGATGAAATAGTTGAAAGTAAGAATATGGATGTTATTACTGTTGTTACACCTAGTAATGTTAAGAAAGTTGAGTCAAATCATAAGTCTGCTATTGTAAAAAATAATGGTGTTGCAGTAGAACCTAAAACAGTTAGGAAGAACAACTTTAGACCTCCGGTCATTGAGGATTGGAATTCTGATGATGATAGTGGGGTAGAATTTACACCTAATGTTGAGGATAAAACTGTTAGACCTAGCACTAAAAAGATAAAATTTGTTAAGTCTGCTAGGGAAACTTTAGAAAAGATAGAAACACATAAACAATACAAACACTATCCTAGAGGGAACCAAAGAAAGTAAAATAATCTTATGTCCCAAAGACTAGGAAGTGACTTTAAAATGATTAATAAAGCTTGTTTTGTTTGTGGTAGTTTTGAGCATCTTCATTATGTGTGTGATAAAAAGGTTATAAGACCAGTGTGGAACAACTCAAGTAGGGTGAATCACAAGAACTTTGCTAATAAAATGACTCACCCTCAACCTAATAGAATATTTGTTCTGCAAGCAGTATTAACCAGGTCTGGCAAAATTGATACTGCTGGTGCAAGTGTTAATACTGCTGTCAGGCCAGTTAATACTGTTGGCTCAAAAACAACAGTAAATCATCCTAGAGCAATATCAAATGCTTACAAAAAGGGATATTCACAAGTCACAAGGCTAGTTAACAAGTGTTCAGCAAACAAGAACACTATTTTCAATAAAAAGGTTAATACTGTCAGGGTAAAAGATACTACTGCTAAGGATAGAGCAATAGTAAGTGAAAATAAGGAAAAAGAGGTTAATGATGTTAAGGCCTCAGTATGCTAGGTTTTATAATGGAAAAGGGAGTTAATGTTGTTTAAGAGGGCCTCAGCATCTGGTTATGGAAAGGCCAAAAACCAGTAGTAGCAATCAATACTTTTAAGAAATATTCTTACATTGATGCACGAGGCAGATCCAAGTCTATAATGGCTTGGATCCCCAAAAGAGTCTAATTCTCTTATTTTATGTGCAGGGCAACCCACAGCAGAAGGAGTACAAGGAAAAAGGAGTAATTAGAACAGAGGTTTGCTCTTTAGGTACATGACAGGAAACCAAATGCTATCTTACTTAATATGAAGATTATGATGGTGGTTTTGTTTCCTTTGTAGATGGTAAAGGTAGAATTTCTAGAAAAGGTAAAATCAAAACAGGAACATTGGATTTTGATAATGTGTACTTTTGTAAGGAGCTTAAGTATAACTTTTTTAATGTGTCACAAATTTGTGACAAAAAGAATAATATTCTTTTTACTAACACTGAATGTCTTGTCTTATCTTCTGACTTTAAGCTACTTGATGAAAGTCAAGTCTTGATAAGAGTTCTAAGAAAGGATAACATTTACAGTGTTGACCTAAAGAGTGTTGTTCCCACTAAAGGTTTAACTTGCCTCTTTGCTAAGGCCATAATTGATGCATCCAATTTATGGCATAGGAGGCTTGGTCACATAAACTTTAAAAACATGAACAAACTTATGAGGGGAACCTTGTTAGAGGTTTGCCTTTAAAGATTTTTAAAAATGACCATTCTTGTGTTGCTTGTCAGAAAGGAAAGCGACACAAAGCCTCCTGTATAAGACCGAAACTTGTAAACTCAATCTCGTGGCAAACTCACATAACCATACATGCATTACAATACACTAGACCTCATTTGCGAGTCTAAACCAACAAATCTGATATTAAGAAGTCTTCATAATCACACAAAAAAGATCTTCTTTGCCTAGATTCAAATCCAAACAAAACGACTTCTACAGTAGCATTTTCATCATCTCTTTCTGGGTAAAATTCCTCTTTGTGAGGCCACTAAGGATGAAACTAGTAGGATATTAAAGACCTTCATAACTAAAATAGAAAATCAACTAGACTACAAAGTAAAAGTTATCAGAAATGACAATGGAACTAAGTTCAAAAATAGTGTAATGAATTAGTTATGTGAAATGAAGGGTATTAAGAGGGAATTCAGTGTTGCTAGGACTCCTCAGCAGAATAGTATTGTTGAGAGGAGGAATAGAACACTAATAGAGGCTGCAAGAACTATGTTAGTTGACTTTAAGTTGCCAACCACCTTTTGGGTTGAAGTAGTTAATACTGCTTGCTATGTGCTAAATAAGTTCTTAGTCATTAAGCCTCATACCAAGACACCTTATGAACTTATTTGTGGAAGAACCCCATTGATAGACTTCATGAAACCTTTTGGGTATCCTGTTACCATCTTAAATACCAGGGATCATCTAGGCAAGTTTGATGAAAAAGCTAATGAGGGATTTTTTGTTGGGTACTATGTGGTTAGCAAGGCTATGAGAGTATTTAACAAGAGAACCAGGATAGTTGAAGAGACCTTATACATTAGATTTCTTGAAAATGCACCTAATGTGACAAGAAATGGACCAGACTAGCTTTTTGATGTTGATTCTTTGACAATATCTATGAACTATGTGCCAGTTGTTGCAGGAAATCAAACTAATGGTATTGTAGGAACTAGAGATAATATTGTTGCAGGTCAAGCTGAAAAGAAGACAGAACCTGAACAAGAGTACATCTTGATACCTTTCTGCACAACTAATCTATTAATCTCTCAAGGTCCTAAGGACAGTGCAGAAGATGTTGGTATGAAGCCTACAGAAGTGAATGAAAGTGAAGCTTCTGATAAAGGTGAGGAGGATGAACAAGAAACAAGAAGTGAGTTTGAAAGGTTACTTCAACAGGAAAAGTAGACTAACAGTACTAATAGTTTTAATATTGTTGGTACATCTGTTAGTGCTGATGGACCATCTTTTACTAATGATGATCCTTCATCACCAGTTAATGCTGCTGAAGCTTCTAATGCATTTGAGGATCATCTATTTGAATGATTTTCTCCTTTTAAAAATGCATTTGCTCTTCCACATGTTCCAAATGTATTTTCAATTGATGATACTGGAATTTTTAGTAATGCTTATGATGATGAAGATGTGGGTGCAGAAGCTGACCTCAACAACTTGGAAACAATCATGAATGTCACTCCTATTCTCACAACCAGAATTGACAAGGATCATCCTAAAGACCAGATCATTGGAGGCTTAAATTCAGCTATTCAAACAAGGAGAATGTGTAACACCCCCAAATTGGGTCGCAGCAGAATAAGGGTCTGAGGCGTGTTACTTCATAGATCAATAACACAAGATATATATAGAACGACTAAAAAGTCATTTAAAACTGATACATTGGATTTAACAAAGTATTTGTTACATAAGCCCGAAGCTTCACTTGTTCAATTATTTAAAATACAAAGATTTCTAGCCCATAACAGATATACAAAATGATATGCGACAAAATCTTTAATGCATGATATCTAAATCAAAACCACCAATGTATCCCTTGCACCTCGTGCTTATTGACCTCCTGAAAAACATTGCTTTAAAACATCAACAATAATGTTGGTGAATTCATAGGTTTGATAAATCATATATTGTAGGACCACAAGATTTCCCAAGTGTATGATAATGCAACAGATGCAGACATCATATAAATGTAATTACGTTGCCCTAAGCTCATGACACTAAAGCTCGACATAAATGAATACCATATAAATGGCCTACATTGCCCGTGATGATGTTCTAACCCGCAACATCCTATGTTCAACATGGTATACGTTCGTTTGCCCAGTGATAGCTAATCACCCGAACGGGGATGTCAATCCTAATAGATCTATTCATAACATTCGCGCTCACAATCCAGTAACTGACAGTTCATGATAATGGGCTCAACTAGGGTTATCGCTACTTAGGCAACACGTAATCATAATGTAAAACTTAACCACTTGTGTCCAATTGTAAAACAATGCATGTTTCTCACCCCAAAAACTTATAAAACAAAATCATGTAAAACGTGGGGCTATGAACTCACCTCAGCAGTGAAGTGAATGAGTAATAATCGAGTAAGTGAAATAACGAGTCACGGACGAATCCGAAGGCAACCTAATCAAACATAGGTCGTATAAGTACTATGTACTTCGATAAGTAATATCATATACAATCCTATATTGCTCATCACCGTCTATTTGTAATTTAAAAATCGTTGTTATAAAGTGAAAACGTTTATAATTATCGTTTTAGTAAAACTAGCATAACTTTCCCGTTTTAAACCCGTTTCTCGCGTTTCTTACGTCCACGTCTTCGTATTAAGATGATATATAAGAATATTACATTTTTATATTTTACAACCTTCTGATGAACAGCACTTTTACGGTTCATGATGTTTTATAAAATTACTTTTATAAATTTAATTGTCGTAAAACCCGTAAATGCAACAACTTTTTTGTTTTAATCCCGATTTTAGCGATTCCTTCGAGCACGTCTTCATTATCAAAATTATCACATTTTTATAAAGTGGGGTTTGCTGATGAACTGTAATTTTTACTGTTCATAGTTTATAAAATTACTTTTATAACTTTAATTATCGTAAACGTCGTATTTTATTCGTTTTAGCTCCGTTTTTAGTAATTCTTTCGAGCACGTTCTCGTAATTGAAAGTTCTATTTATTTATGAGGTTTACAAAAATAAATGTTTCTGTCATGAACAGTAACTTTTATAAAAAAGTTTTATAAAAGTATTTTTATACATTTTAAGTATATAAACTCGCGTAATTCATAACTTCTTCGTTTTTAATTGAAAATTTACTTTTCTTATTGTTTTGGAATGCTAAAAATATGTGTGACTTAATAAAAATATCAAACCTTCTGTTTGTATAATTTTTATAACAAGTTTTTATAAAAATTCTTTTATAACTCCGATTATTATCGTAAAACTCGTAAACTACATATCTTTTTCGTTATTAATTCGTTTTTCGAGTTTCTTACCTTTTTGTAATCGTCATGAGATGTAGTACGTTTATAAAATATAAAATCAATGCCTAAAAATTCATGCCAAAACAGCCCCTAAATATCTTTTTGAGTTTATTTGTATAACTTTGTTTTTATATACTTTTTATTTAGGGGGAATTTCATATATACCCAATGAAACTTCATAAATTACATATTTCCCCAAAATAGAAGTTTTCAATGCATAATGTACAATGAAATTAAAGCATGTTTGAGGAAATATGTAAATATTGAAATTTTTTTGGGGATACATGTAAATGCCCCATTTATTTAGTAAACTACCACAAGTCTTCCAATATTCTTAATATACTATGTCTTACATATAATAGTGTCCATTTGTCCATCATATGTCCACATGAGTCCATGATATCAAGATTAACAAGTCATTAACATCACATGAAATCAATAACTTTCCTTAAGTAACTTTACTTACTAGTTTATACATATAAATTTTTACACTTAACCAACATGTTACAATACTTATAATCTCATTATATCATGATACTACCAATCACATAACATATGAAAAAGTGTACAAAATAATAATCACAAGTAAAAACTCTTTTTACATGTTTAAAAGTCCTAAATGGTGATTTTTGCTATAAAGAACATATACACACATAAAATGATAAATGTAAAGACATAAATGGTTTTAGGTAACCTTAGTGAGATGTGTGATGATGAACAACAAAATCTAAATCCTTATTTAGCAACCAAACCCTAACTTGTAAGACTTGGAAACCCTAATTCCAAGTGAAACCCTAATCTTCCTTTTTCTTTGATTAACTTCCTTAATCAACCAACCAAGCTTCCAAACCTTTTTGTATGACCTTAGATATGTTCCTAGTTACTTGTATAAGTGGTGAAATAAGTTGTATGAATTGTTTGTGTGAAAAGGGGGTTGAGCCATGGCTTATTTAGAAGAAAAAGGAAGAGAAAGTTGATTTTTGGTAAGTGTTTTGCAATGTGTGTTTTATCTTTCAAGAGTGCAAGTATATATGATATAAGTGTTAGTGTAGTTGTAGAAAACAAAGACCATAGAGACCAAAAGGGGGGGCAGGGCACATGGGTGGAATAGGGGTGACTAGTGGTCAAAACCACTAGCCATGTACTAAGTCTTACTAAGTCCATGCTTGCACCTTGCCTTGATTAATTACCTATGTTCTTATGTTCCCTAATAGTTAAGATTGGTTCCATGAAATAAGGAAGTAATATCTAGCTAGTTTTCTTGATAATAAATAAAAATGAAAGTATACTTGTTATAAGTT